>JAGKTI010010109.1:0-29231 GCA_018397915.1 Birgus latro
TATCACAAATTTTAACCTCGAATTAACTTTCTTTGCCTCTTTATCAAAAACAGATCATGCTTTTGCACGTCCATCTCGCTCCACATGGTCTTACCTATTAATAATATTACTCTCTTGCTATACATTAACTAGGATCAAGCCAAAAAAAATGAATTTTAGGGTCCATTTCCCATACATTGCATCAATTAAACAGGGGTTTGGACTACACTTACATTACACTTAAACTAACCTAAACTACTCCTACATTACACTTACATTATACCTATACTAACCTATATTACACCTATATTAACTTATATTACACTTATATTATACTTATACTAACTTATATTAACTTATATTACACTTATATTATACTTATACTAACTTTAAAATTACGGCATTACACGGGTCCATCCTCCAGAAAAAAAAATTTGAACATCGTAAGTCTTCATACAGTAAGGTCTCAGGTTACGTCAGAGTTCCGTTCCTGAGACATGACGTAAGCCGATTTTGAACGTAAGTTGAGTTTTACAGATTTTTCAACCATACATCACATACTATACATGTAATAATCTTATAACAGGTTTGTATAAGAAACACAGTCTTTTGAACTGATGATATTTATTAAATAAAATATAAGTTGTACTTGCTACGAGTCTTCTTCACAGTAGCTCACTCGCTGCAGTAACGGCACTTCTCATCGTCATGTCAACCGCTTCCTCACTCTCCCGTCCTTACACACGTGCCCACTGCCAACACTTATTTTATTCCTAAATTCAAACATTTTTCATACTTCATCATACAGTAATGTTTACCGTAAAATACTGCCGTAAAATATGAAATATGAACATCATTACCAACACGATAATGTAAGCATTTCTAACATCAATTTTGATGGCTTTTTTTTCCTCACTCAATCACTGATGCTTTTTCTCCTTTCTCATTACGCTTAATAATATCGTCTTTTTCACGTAATGTGAAATATATAAGTTGTACTTGCTACGAGTCTTCGTCACAGTAGCTCACTCGCTGCAGTAACGGCACTTCTCATCGTCATGGCAACCGCTTCCTCACTCTCCCGTCCTTACACACGTGCCCACTGCCAACACACATTTTATTCCTAAATTCAAACACTTTTCATACTTCATCATACAATAAAGTTTACCGTAAAATACTGCTGTAAAATATGAAATACGAACATCATTACCAGCACGATAATGTAAGCATTTCTAACATCAATTTTGATGGCTTTTTTTCCCTCACTCGATCACTGATGCTTTTTCTCCTTTCTCATTACGCTTAATAATATCGACTTTTTCACGTAATGTGATAGTCTTGCGTTTCTTGGAGTCATTATGGTCACTAGGAAGCTGTCTCTTAGGCATCGTGGAATCAGGCGAAAAACAAACACAAGAAAATTAAAGTACAGGTGGTAGTAGCAGCGAGACTGAGAGCAATTGTTGGTTTGTTTACTTTGTTGATAGTCAAGCGTGAGGCGGGAAAACACCAGAGACATCTTGCGGTAAACGCCAACACTTTAAAAACCGAGCTTTACGTATTTTTTCTTTATTTTCTTAGATTTTAAAATTTCTGAACCAACTGTCGTAACCTCGATTTGACGTAAGTTGATACCGACGTAACCTGGGACCTTACTGTACAATTCATTCTTCTACACTTCTTAGAGACATGTGTGTGGACGGGACAGACTTACCCAATTTGACTGTGAAGCACCCTATGAACTCCAGATTAAGACAGTGTTCTTACAATCTGATACTCCCATAAGTGGCACCTGTCGGTCCACGAATAATTTGCGTACCCCACGGGGCCGCTTCCCTGTCACCAATGAACTCCCGAATATTCAGTAGAAAAAATGTGCTCCAGTCATCCTCCTGCCTGAATGATACCATGGTCGTCTCACCTGGACAAACCCGTACTCTCGCTGCTAGGATCGTCCCAGGGGTGCTTCCCATGCATACAACCTACTATCGCATTTATGCTCTTCATTCATACTTTCTTGTGCTTCCAGCTCTCCACCTAGTAACTGACGAGCGCCCGTCAGGTCCTGAAGTCACTGTTACACCCTAGGCCGTGCTGACTGTAGATTGAGAGGATACCGGTTACCCCTCGAATTAAAGCCACATAAAATCTCCACTGAACTGGGCTACGCCCATGACACATATTCCGATTAACCACAAACACGAGATTAAACTTTCTCTGAACTCGTGAACTTCCACAGTCAATAGTCAGACAGTCCAACCTGCACACATTTCCCTCTCCAGCTCTTATCTAAATACAGTAAAACCTCGATATAACAGACTTCAGTAGACCGGAATTCGCTTTTATCGGACTCGAGGAGCTACCGGACTAAACTCCTATATATCAGAAAAAGTCCAATGTAGCCAGAATCAGTCCGGACTGCCTGACAACTTCAGCTATGTTCACCACAATAAGACAAGTAAAAGACATGTTTTTCAGTGCACAATACAGTATTATTATATCATTTGATTAATGTAGTGAAGGTAAAACACAGTACAATACTGCAGTGGTGGTAAAAACTACCGATGCAATCTGGACTAATGTCTGATATATCGGAAAAAGTCCGGAATAGTAGGGGTAAGTCCGGATGTCGGTTTTATTGGAAAATCGCATATTTCGGAATGGTCTGAGCCCCAATTAGTCCGTTATAGTGAGGTCTTACTGTTTGACCATAACCATCTTATCAACACTTCATCACACTACAACACTTCATCATTCCTCAATTAGTCTGCGTGGAGGTCGTCTTTCACGTGGTGGTAATTGTTCGTCCTCTGGATCAGGTATGAACGCTTCGTCCAGGGGTTCTAAGAGCCACTCTTCCCCTCCATAATAGGGTTTTACTTGTCCGGCAGCTCTTTGCAACACTTTCCCTGTGAAAACATTTTCTATCACGTATGTGCTACCTTCCATTAACACTTCCACCACACGATATGGACCATCCCATTTCACATTAAGTTTTCGACATGTGCCAGGAATCACTGTTTCTTTCTTGACCCACACAAGGGTTCCAACTTCAACCACTTGGTTCCTTCGCCTTCTATTAGCTACGTCTCGGTACCTTCTCGACATTTTTCGGTGAGTGTCCCGAATGAGTGCGTGAGGTGTTGTGATCTCGTCTTCCTCGCCATCGACTGAGGGTAATGACACACTGACCAGTCTGGGAGGGTGGCGAGAAAAGAAGGCGAAATACAGTTGCTGACCCGTTGACGTATGCACCGCCTGGTTCATGGCGATCTGACAAGACTGGAGCAATTGAGGCCATCGGAGAGGGTGGCCCTGACATAAGGCGGAGAGGACGGATTTCAGGGTCCTGTGCATCCTCTCGGTCACTCCATTTCCTTGGGGATGATAAGGGGTTGTGTAGTACAAGGTGATTTGGTGTCGCTGGCAGAACCGCTGGAATTCTTGGCTGGTGAACTCGCCTCCGTTGTCCAGGACAATTCCACGGGGAGTGCCATAATCTGCCACATACTGCCCTAGTTTGTCTGTGATTTGTGTGGTCTGTTTTGTTGTAAGGGGGAAAAACCTGACAAAACGACTATAGTGGTCCACTACTGTAAGCACATAGCAATAACCCTGGGTTCCAGCAACCATGTCAGTGAGATCTATGCCTATCCTCTCCAGTGGTTTACTCACTGGGTGTAATTCCTTCCACTGTTTCTGCAAACCAGTGTTCTGCTTGAACCTTTGGCAAGTTACACATTTTTTAACATATTCACATATATTAACTTTGAGGTTTTGCCAATAATATAGTTCTTCAGCTTTCTTAATAGTTTTCTTCTGCCCTAGATGACCTGTCAATTCATGGGCATGTTGCAGTGCCTGAACAACTAAGGTACAAGGAATATGAGACTATAATGAAGACTACCGTCTGCCTTTACACGTACAAAATATAATATTCCTTCTACCAAGGCAAACTGATGTAATGTATTCTTTGGCAGTCTTTTAGTAGGAATCTTACCACCTTCTAAATACTGCACAAGTTCTCCCCATACTGGTTCTTCTCTCTGGCAATCTCTCATTTGTTCTCGGTTTAATCCAAGCCAGGTGGCTTCAGGCGATCGGACTACCACTCGAACTGGGCGTGACAACTGGTCTGCGACAAAATTATCTTTACCTTTGAGATATTGTATGTCATAGTTGTATTCCCGCATTTCCAGAATCCATCGGTTCATTCTTGGTGATTTAGTCCTGCGTTTGAATATGCTGGTTAGTGGTTGGTGATCTGTGATCACTGTGAACCGTGTACCCCATAAGTGATGGTGAAAGTTTCGGCATGCAAGAACTATTGCTAGAGCCTCTGTGTCAGTGGTTGAATAACGAGACTTGTAAGGGGTCAATTTTTTTGAGAAGTACCCGATTGGCTTGTTGGTACCGTCAGCTTGAGCTTGACTAAGGACTCCCCCAGTGTGTGTGTTACTGGCATCCGTAGTAAGAATGAATGGCTGATGTTCTTTAGCTCCAACTAAAACAGGGGCATTGGTAAGGCAAGATTTGAGATGTTCAAATGGTTTCTGACATTCGCCCGTCCAGTGAAAAGTGGTTCGCGATTTTGTCAAATTGGTGAGTGGTGTAGCGACGCGTGCGAACGACAGTACATGTTTTCTGTAGAATCCGCACATTCCGAGGAATCGTCTCATTTCCTTCACGGTGGTGGGTGGCTTCATTTTCCCTATGGCTTCTATATTCTTCGGATCTGGTTTACTTCCCTCTGCCGAAACCTGGTGACCCAGGAAGGTCACTTCTTTACATCCAGATTCACACTTACTAAGATTTAGTTTTACACCAGTACTAGCAAGCAGTTCGAAAAGTTGTTTTAAACGATCCAGTAGGGTAGGAAAACTGGGGGTCCATAAGATTAAGTCATCTAAGTAGTTTTTAACCCAACCTTTCTGTAGAAGAGGTGTTAGCAAATTGACCATTTGTCTTGAGAAGATTGCAGGAGAACAGTTAAGACCAAATGGAAGGTGTCGAAAACGATAGAGAGCCACACCATCGCCGAAAGTAGTCAGATCTCGACTCTCCTCATCTAATAAAATCTGAAAGTATGCCTCTCGCATGTCCAGAGTGACGTAATATTGATGTCCAGCGGTTTGTTCCACTAATTCATCTAGCCGCGGAAGTGGATAGACATCGGCTGCGAGATGCCGGTTTACATGGCGGTAATCAAGGCACATTCGTTTACTACCATCGGGTTTATTAACCAAGACGATAGGTGATAACTAGGCTGCTGTGGATCTTTCAATGATCTCTCTATCCTCCATGTCCTTCAACATATCAGTGATAATTTGTTTTGCTTGAACTGGATAGCGATACATTGGGCCTCGACTGGGCTGAGGATTTTCTACTTCAATATGAGCTGGAGGACCCTTGATCAGACCTAATTCCCCTTGGTCAAGGATAAATAGAGGGTCATACTGTAGAATTAATTCAATTAATTCTTCTTGCTGGTCATTAGTGAGTTGTTGCCATTTCTGTTCATCAATTAAAGCTTTCAGTTTCTGACAACGGGTACCCTTTTGTTTGACGTGATCATTCTCTGGTAGAAGGTCGTTTCGTATTTTAGTGAAGTTAATTTTGTCAGGGACTGGGCTGGTCATTTTCTCGTACGAACCAATGATGGTACTTTTTAGTAACACTTTCACCTTTTTAGTGGGGTTAATGAGTGGAACGTAGATGTTGTTTGCCTCATTTACTTGGACCAAGTAAGGGTGACTATTATGATTAATTCTAGACTGTGGGTAGATGGTAAGATTAGTTGTTGGATCCTCTTTCACAGGTACGGACACAAATTTAGATTGGTAAGGGTCTAACTGTAAGGTCGTAAGGAGGTTAATCTGTGAGAAGGTTTGTTTTGGATTAGATAATTCTACGGGTTCATCTTTGACTCTCCTCACCTTGTTCCTCTGTCGGCGGACATGATTCACCACATAAGGTGCGCCACCCCAGATCATAACTCTCTTCACTCCATCCCACATGAGCGAAGCTTGGCTCAACACGTCACATCCCAGGAGAATGTCTGTACTAAGGTAGGAGTTTGGTACTACCGGGACCCACTGCTTGTGTACTTTCTCATCACCAACCGCTATTTCAACTCGCAACATCCCTAATATTCTCAGAGGTGCGCCTGTGACTCCTTGTAAGCGCGGCGGATTTTGACGTGTGTTCAGTTCTCCCCCGATCCGTTTGAATGCGGACTCCTTGATTAAAGTGTAGCTACTGCCGGTGTCCACGACAGCTTCTAACATCTTCCCATTTATTATTACACCGATAGTGGGAGATGTTTGGCCGCCGGCTAGTAATAACTGCTGAGTCGGTTCATGAGCTACTCTCGGAGAGACGCGTTGAGCTGTGGTGTCGGGACTACGTCCAGGACACCTGCGTTCACCTCGTCGACATCCGGGTCTGCGACAATCAAAACAGTGTCCAGGAGGGGGTTTTCGCCAACAATCTCTGAGGTTGTGAGAGGTAGTTCGACAATGAGCACAGTATTTGTCCCTATATACTTTAGGGTTATTAGGCCGTCCCTTATCTACTTGTGCCAGGTTAGACTTAAGCTCACGGATCTGGTGCTTTAGATCCTTTACTACTTCTCGGTCCGTCTGGATTCGGAATATTACTCTGTATCGGTGAGGTAGAAGGTGATAGCTGGTTGTCTACCTCCCTGTCTTTCATGCTTCTTTCGGAAGGCAACATATTAACCTGAGAGGTCTGACTCACTTCCAATAGTTGGCGTTCATTCTCTATTCGGTCAATGAATTTTTTTAATGGGTATTCATCATCTAGGAAACCTTCAAGTTTACTCCTTGATGGAAGAGGCAATCCATACCACAATTTACGCTTGATAGTTTTGTCTCGGTTAGGGAATCTCTCTCCGGGAAATTTGTGTTCAATGGCTGCATGTTGACAAATAAAGCGGTGCGTAAAGGCCTGAGGTGATTCTACCCAATCGTAGCAAGCTGAATCCAGTTCCTGCCATGCCCGATCGATACTTACTTCAATACCAAACTTCGATCTAAGGATTGCCTTGAATGTTAGCCACGTGGTTACCTGTCTTTTAGTCTGGACGTTATGAATGAAAACTGCCAATTCCGAGCTCACTCGACTCTTCGCAATTTGTATACGCATTCCATCATCTTGGCTACACTGCTCTACTGCTTCAAAAAACATTTCCAGGCGAGCTGCCGCATCAATACCCTGTAGTTGACCCAGTTCTAGAGTTGGAATATCCCGTGGTCTTGTGAGATTCTCATTACCCGACATTGTTAGAAATCGGTCCGGAGTCTGAGGACAGGCTGAACTCGGGAAAAACTGCTGCGCCTCAATCTGATCAAACTCATCGTCCTCCTTAATCTGAATTCCTACACCTTGCCAACTCATGGTGGAACGGAAGGAACACCTCTTACTACTATTAGCTATCTAATTTATTGGGCCAGATACCCTCTTATCACTGTCAACAATTTATTTTTCACCTTACTCCTTGCCTCACCTGACCAGTGCACTCCATCTGTTAGCGAACCCGCATAAAAGGCTGTATTAAACTGGATTACCCTTTGCTTTGCTCTGCGTTTCAGTTTCTGATTGATGGCATTTTGGAAGGTTCGGTAACCCTCAGTGGAGATTGGGGTGTCTCCCTGGTAGATACGGGGTTCCACTAAGCACATATGAACTTCTGCTCCACAATCTCTCGCTATGACTTCTGCAATTTGACCAATATCATGCGCTATTTGACCTGGAGTCGTATGCCAGCTTATGTCATTGCTTCCTATCCAGAGTATACACAGATCATGTTGCCACTCTAGCACTCCATTGACTCATTCATCAGAGAAAAAAGTTCTGGCTTTGGCTCCAGGGGCCTGATACACTTTCAGTTCCACGTCCGAATTAATATTCAGTGACTGAGGTATTTGACTGTGACCTACTAAGGATACTCTAAACATTCTGTTCTTACACTTTTAACTGTGGGAATATACCGATCAATTTTCGGTTTTATCACTACAATGAAAAATTTTACCTTCTAGGAGTTCTCAATATAAGATCAAGTGGGCCTCTAGCATGTTATTACCAAATCTATCTAAATCCCACCGTATTCGACCACCAGTGTAACGGATTTTTTTTTTTTTTTACTTACTATTTAGGGTAGGATATCCCTCCTCTATAACACCAGTGTAAGGGTGACAATTTTGAGTTCCCTCACTATATGGAAATTTAAGATATCCCACCGGTTTTTGCCACCAGTGTAAGGGTGGCAGTTATTGGTACTATATATATTTATTAGATTTTTACTGATTACTACCGAGGAAGAGATCCTAGAATTTTTGAGGAAGGCCTCGTAAATTTATTACCACTAGGAAGAATTAACAGGTAGAAGTAGAAAAATTTTGTAGGCTGCCACCACCCAGCGTTTGCCAGGAAAGAAGTTATTAGACCCGTTCAGTGAAAGATGGGACACTGAGGCCTAGAGACAGTAATCAGGGTAGCGTGAGTATATTAGAGTGCATGAATCCTATAGATAGTAACATACCTTGCGGGCCACTCGATTACACAATCAAACTTCCCAGAGGAATTTAGATCAAACACATAAGAAAAATGATTATCTATGATTTACTAACCTTAACATACATTAAATAAAATTAACCCTCGAACAATAGAAACTAGTACACAGTTTATACTTCAGTCTCTGATTCCTCCAGAATAACTGGGAAAATAATGTTCTCTCCTCCACAGAAAATAAATCGGGCTGACTCACATATCACGGTACAAAGCTTATTAATTGAGTGAACACCACCACTGATAAGATCCTTGGGCTTTTACACTCAACAAGATGTTGATAATACTGCACACAGATGAATTATATGCCCGATCAATAATTTACGTACATTAATTATACATATAACTTGACCTCTTAACCTAACACAAGGTACACAAATAAAGAGAAAAGAATATTTCAAATTCTGGCGTGACTTGCAATACCACGGTCTCTAACGGACTCGTGGCTCTAATTCCCAGGGTCACAACTTATCACCAAAGATTACTCTAGATTTATTATATTCACCCTAATTTTCCAAAGGTTTACATAAATTAACATAATTATGTATATGATCGGTTGCACAAGAATGATCCTAATTAATTTTTCAAAATGATTGTCGTACCCTGTACGTTAGGAAGAACGCCTTCAAAAATCACGCTTGCTTTTATCTAGAATACTTCACCTTAGAAGGAAAGACTTTCCCAAATGGACCATACAAATACATAATCAACCACAATGCAGAAAGAAAATTAACTAGTGGGGGATTTATGTAAGGGCTTTGGCAAGTAGCACCGTGTGACTCCTGCGAGGACCGTAACTAGGGGCCTCGATGTTACACCCACAATCTGTGGATACCGTGCTCTCTCATCTCGGAGTGATATAAAGAAGTTGGGGAATATTATCAGTCAACTTACTTTATATATATATATATATATATTGAAGATCAATTATAGAGACAAAAGGGGCGAACAAGGAACAAACTCTAGACCGACCTGTGGATACCGTGCTCTCTCATCTCGGAGTGATGACAAGAACGCTCCCGCTCATTTGCTGTGGTCCCAACACCGAAACTGGCTTCGACTTATTACTCTTCAGTTTATTTACTATAACAATCATCAAGGAACTTGCAACAAGGAATTTCTCTTTCCTCTTACTTAGACAAACTGACTTACGATGTTTCAAATTTTGTGGCAGTCTCGTGGGTCTGACAGTTTTTACCGAAGCCTAAACTCACGTGTTTTAATTAATTGTAACCATGCGTTGCAGTTGCCTGGTCTACGTGATCTGGCGCCAGTGAAAATTAAATAAATTTCGCGGCTACAAATGACTATAATCCATAATCAGACTTTACCTAAGCTCATATACATTATTATTTAGTACAACAAGATGATAATAACAAACCCAACTACAAAATTCTGAATTCAAAGTGTAAATACAACCTATTGTGAATTTTAACCTCAAATTAACTTTCTTTGCCTCTTTATCAAAAACAGATCATGCTTTTGCACGTCCATCTCGCTCCACACGGTCTTGCCTATTAATAATATTACACTCTTGCTATACATTAACTAGGATCAAGCCCAAAAAATGAATTTTAAGGTCCATTTCCTGTACATTGCATCAGTTAAACAGGGGTCCAGGACTACACTAACTACACTTACATTACACTTACAATATACTTATACTAACCCATATTACACCTATATTAACTTATATTACACTTATATTATACTTATACTAACTTATGTTACACTTATATTAACTTATATTACACTTATATTATACTTATACTAACTTTAAAATTACGGCATTACACATCAGCCAGTGGGGCTGCGTTTAGGATCATAATGATCGTATGAGTGAAAAATGTGATTGTACAGTGTGTACAGAATCCATCCATCCATCCATCATCGAATCCTGTGTCGTCCCATGAGAAGTGTAGGAGCCTGGGGCTAGGCAAGTTGGTCCTGACATTTAAGATGAGAGTGACCAGCCTCACTAATCCCTGAGTGGCATTACATGAGCAATAAACCCCAACCATCCCTTGGATATAAACCTGCACTGGCTCAATCCAATTGGAGCACCTCAGTTACTCACTAAACCACCAGGTGCCATAATTTTGTTATATGGTTACTACCCAGCATAGTAAATGGTTTCCTGGTGTACAGGAAACCATTTGGCTTGTCACTCAGTGTAGAGTCACCCATAGGCAGCAGGAAGAGGAAAGAATGAGCGAGAGAAAGACAGAAGAAGAAGGAGTGTAAAAGCACCCACAGGCAGAAGGAAGAGGAAAGAATGAAGGAAAGAAAAGACGAAGGAAGGAAAAGAGGAAAGGGCAGAGGCACCCAAAGCATCACTACATCAAGTGAGTGGATGGTGAGTGCCCCCACCTACAACATATGTATATAGAAAAGCCCTAAATTTGTAGTCATTGTATAAGCATTTGAAGAGTTGAGAGGAAGGATGGACTGGAGTGTATTGGTACTGTGATGAGGAGGGATAGATTGAGATGTTTTGGGCAAATTGAGAGGATGGAGGGTGACAGTTGGACGCGGAAGGTGAGAATTTGAATGTTGATTGTGAGCAGCACACTGAAAAAGTCCTGGGACAAGGTCATACAGTATGACTTTAGGGATAAAAGACCGAATAGGGAGGATGCCAGAGACTGATCAGTATGGAGAGGCCACTATACTCGATTTTTTTCCAGCTGAAGATCCACTTTCGTGAATGTTGCACCTGCGCACTCCTGCCGTGTGATTGATTGGTTTCAGTTTCATACCTGAAGTATCATATTTACAGAAGAAACAAGTGTACCTTATATTCCATTTCTCATAAATGCTGTTTTGCATTGCCATTATGTTATACAAACAGACATGAAACGATTGTGTATCTGTGCTTCACCCAAGTGGACAATGAATTTGAAGAAGTTGAATTTGAATTGAAGTATTTATTGTTGTAAAAGGTACAAAGTTGTTGCACCTCTAATAAATAAATAAATTCACGAGTATATACTTACGGATGTATATACTTAAGGATAATATGGGCGAAGGTATCGAAGCAATGGAGTAGTTGTGATCCATAATAAAGTATAACATCTTGCGAGACGAGACAACTTGTTTTTACCGACTGGCCGTCTCCCGTGTCCCCCCCTTCTCTGTAGCGACTGTTCCATTCGCCCCCACTTTCACCACTTTACCACTGACAAAACCTCTGATTTACTTAGAATGGTACTGTTGTCTAAAGTAACAAGTGCCTAAGTATTAAGATACCTTTTATTTGCACTTGCCCAGCCAAATGCGTTTATTTTTTTGAAAAATATAGGGAGATGCAACAACTCTGTACTTTTTACTACAATAAATATTTCAATTTAAATTCAACTTCCTCAGATTCATTGTCCGTTTGGGTGAAGCACAGATACACGGTCATTTCATGTCTGTTTGTATAATACAATGACAATGCAAAACAGCATTTATGAGAATTGAAATATAAGGTACACTTGTTTTTTTGTAAATACAGTATGATACTTCAGGTATGAAACTGAAACCAACCAATCACGCGGCAGGAGTGCGCAGGTGCCACATTCACAGAAGTGGATCATCAGCTGGAAAAAAATCGAGTATAGGTGACCAAGGCCAATGCATCCAAGCATGTCTGGTCCGTCATAAATTACGTGAAATGGTAAGCGATTCAATGGACACCAGTTCATCATGGAACGAGGGTCTGTTGTACAAACATTTTTTTGAACGATGATATGATATACAAGAAAGGAAGTTAAAGGTCTTCACTAAGATAGTAAAACACAAAATATAAAAACTGACTAATGATACACTGATAACTTGTTAAGTATGGGCTGAATCATGGCTTGGGATGAAACTGAGTTGCTTTCAGAATATAAAAAAAGATATCACTGTGCCTGATTATATACATTTAATACAGTTAATCTTCAATAAGTACTGTAATAAATGCTTTATTCTTTCCTGTTAAAGCAAATAAAACTGCATTTCTATGTATATTTTATCTTGTCACTGATATTGATTTAGGTAATTTATTCATAATAAAATTAGATGTTGATGTTCATATGAGGGAAATCCTTGTACAGGCATACCCCGATATCCGGTGATGTTGTGTACCAGTGGGAGTGTTTGGACAGTGAGGTGCGGGATATCAAAGCAGTTTTCTCTGTAAGATACTGAAGAAAAGCCAGAGATGCATTCCAGGCCCAAACCCAAACTCTCATATACCTTACTCAATCAGTATAGACTGAAAAAGAAATACATAGGTAATGTTATTACCCTCACAAACAGTATTATTGCAAAAATATGGGACATCAGACATCACATACATACATGTTATGGCAATTTATTGATGACAAACAAAAAATATTTAAGTGCATATAAAAAAAATAAAAAATAAATAAAAAATTAAAGACATTTTCCCACTACTGTACAGTGGGGCACTTGGTTTCACGACATCCAGATTGGTGAAGTGTACTTTCGCGGCAGTCATCAAATATTCCCGTGATTGAACATTCGCGACAAAAAATATATATTTTCGTGCCCTCCGGCACCACAAGTTTTGGACTCTCACCACTGCGATGCCAGCTCCAACACTCAGTTTCAGCCTTCTTCCCACACGTGTTCAGTGTGTCCGCAAGTTGACTATTACACTCTTGCGTGCTTATTAGTAACTGACAGAAATTAGTCATCTTGTGCGTCAAATGGAGCTGGAGATGGACTGGGTGATAGTGAACATGGTGTAAGAAGGCATGAACCTGCAACAGCAGGTGGTAAAACGTGACTACCACAGGGGGGTGAAAAAATGCAAGTATGATGACGAGTTAAAATATTAAATCGTGGCAGAAATGGAGGAATTCTCGGGCTTTGTGGCGGAGCAAGAGAGGCAAGCTTCGAGGGAGAGGCATAACAATATGAGTGTGCTGCATCAAAGGGCACAACAAGAAAGGAGTGGTGGTGATGGATATGGTGTTGGAGGCAATGATGGTGATGGAGATGGTGTTGGAGGCAGTGGTGGGGCCCACTAATCCTACCCAAAGCCTTGGATACCCCCCTAGCATCGAGTCCATTAAGCCTTTCACCTTGGTCTAGAATGGAGGGAGTGTGTGTGTTGTGCGTTTAAGTAATATTGTCAATATATACTGTATTTAAGTGTACTGCACTGTATTTTATGATATTTTTATGTTTTATAGTTAGTTACTTTATGGTTTAATGTGTTAATAGCAACATTTCAGGTAGGATTAGGACATATTTAAAGTAGGAAATACATGTATGCTAGGGGGATGAGTTTTTGTATGGGTTCAGTCCCTATTAGCTTATTTTGCCATAAGGTCAGTGCCCCAACTTTGACAAAATCAACTTTCGCAGCACTTTTCATGGTCCCTATTAGGCGTGAAACCTGGCTGTTGCCAGGGAGCTGGCTCAGCTATTGCCTGGGAGTGTTGGCCTGGCTCAGTTGCTGCTTGAAGAGGTGGACCAGATGGATGATTCAGCTAGTGGGTGGATTGTGAGGCCTGTGGTCATCATCTGGGGTATGGCAGCATTTCATGCAGTGATCATCACCTTAGGTGTTACAGTGAGTCAGGCAGTGGTTACCACCCAGGGTGTGGCAGTGAGAGTCTGGCAGTGGTCATCACCACAGGTGTGGCAGCAAGCCAGGTAGTGTTCACCTAGGGTGAGGTGGCAAGTCGGGAGTGTTTAGCACCCACAGCTGTGCATCATCCTCTTGCTGTGTTTGTGGTGGCTCAGGCTGCCTAGCTCGAAAGACAGTCTGGACGGGGGAGAAAGAAGTGTCAGGAGATGAGGCTGAGAGATGGGGCTTGAAAAAGTCAGACTGTCTGCTTAAGAACAGACATCTTTTGGCAATAGAGTTCCTCATAACAAGAAACTGTGCTAAGGAGCCCATTCCGCACCCTGAAGTTTCTCTCATCATCTGGGTCAAGCTTGACCTCGTCGACACCTCTAGATAGACTCAAGCCTAGTAAGGGTAAGGCTAGGCTTTGTGTCAGGAGACTATGGCTCATCATCAGCATCATCATCCTTCTGTTTTTCAAATTTCAGGAGTTCCTCCATCGCCATTACCATGTCGCAAGACTCCAAGAGCTCCACGATGTCATCTTCCTCCATCTGTTCCTCATCCTCAATGATATTTGCCTCGCTGGCAAGGTTGGCAGTTTGTCGATAGAGTGCAGAAGGGTCAGGCATTGAAAATCCCTGAAAACTGTGCACAACCTCAGGCCAGAGTTTCCGCCAAATGACACTGAGGGTCCCGGGAGGGATTTCTGGCCAGGCAGCAGCAATATTGCCAAGGCATTTCTTTAACAGAAAATGCCTTCCAATATTCCCTGACTTCCATGTCCTCCACTTCTGTGACAAGTCAACATTTTCTTGAACTCATCTGTGAATGCCACTGCTGCCCAAGCATCTGCACTGGCAGATTCTCCCTGCAGGCACGCGTTGTGAAGACAGACCCTCTTCCTGAATCGGTCAGACCAACCCCGGCTGGCCTTAAAATCGCTTGCAGATGATGAGGGCCTAGCTTCAGCCCCCAGAGACCCTCATAGGTCCCTGGCCTTCTCCTGGATCACCTCCCAGCTGATGGGCTGTTTCTTCTGACTCTTGTCCTCATCAAGGCAGCAATGAGGGACTCCATCTTCTCCATCTGGGAGTCTCTAGTCCTTGTGACTTTGAGCAACTCGGGGTTGATCGTGGTTGTACCTGAAGCCAGGTACTTGGCCTTCTCCTTGATGATGGTACCAGCAGTGGAGCGGGGAAGACCAAAGGCTTCAATGATCTCAGTGGAACTATCTCCTGTCTAGTGGCACCAAATAACATCCAGCTCCAGTGCCAAGGTGGTGGTCTTGTGGGGCCTCTTGGCAGCTGGCTGGCCAGAAGTTGAAGCTGGACGTTTTGGCATGGCAGTGGTGGTGGTGGTGCAGCACATGGTGATGCAGGAAAGTAAGGTGGTGGGAGGTGTGGTGCTGATATGCATTCAGAGCAGCAGATACGGCGAGAGTGGATGAGCATGGGCCAGGCAGGGAGTGTGCTAAGCAGAGGTGGAGGAGGGTGGGGGGATGGGGAGGGAGACACACCTGGCAGTGCTGAGTGTGGCGAGAGATGGAGGAGGAACGGGGGGAGTTGGGGACAGGGGAGAAGTGAGGGGATGGAGGGAGGACGGGGAGAGCTGCACAGACCACCATAACTGCGTTCAGACGCGCACATTTCAAACCTAGGGAGTGGTGGAGAGTTTGGACTAGCAAATTGACAGCTGCTTAGATTGTGGCAATGTTCTCTAATTTCTTCTGTTCAGTGTAGCAAGTGTTTGGTTATTGAAGCACTGGATAATGGGGTATGCCTGTACACTCAGTGATCAAGTAATGTGGACAGTAGAGACTGGACAAGGACCGTGCTACTCAAATCCGAGTCACTCAACATGTTTGCACGTATGATGGTACAGTGTGTTCTGGCGGCTTTCCAAAACTCTCACTTTTACCTCTTCTTACCACCCTTCCCCATATAAGCTACCCTTTACATATACCCACTATCAGGTAAAACACTGAAAGAGATATACCTGTATACTTGTATATTGTAATTAAGAACATGAATGATATTACAATAGTAGTAACAAAAACAAAGTTAGACTGGGTTCCTGTGTCATTGATGTGTAGCTCCCCAGCACTCTCCCCCCTACTCTACGCCTTCTCTCGTATCATGCGGCCTTCAGTAGTGATGTTGTTCTTTCTCTGGGGCACCACATAACACCCTGTGAGCTTCTCATTCAGCTTACGGACAACATTACAAACTTTCACTGCTGCCAGGTTCACATCACCAGGGTTCTCATGCTTAATTTTCTTTTTTTTCTTCTGGTCCTTCCAAATCATTGTGATAATGCTTTCACTCATGCCATGCTTTTTAGTTATTTCTACCTGCCTCTTTCCCTGCTGTAACTCCTTTACTATCTCATATTTCTGGGTATGCATGAAAATGTGCCACTTTCTGGGTGGCAGGGGCTGATCACGTGGCATGACTAAGAGTTAGTGTCCTCGCTGGACTCTTGGACGCGAAAAAAAAAATCTAGCTGCACTGTGCGGGTAGAACTCAGCGAGACGTGAGAAAGGACTGATAGCTTTGTGCTCAGTCGGTCCGAAATGCATTGGGAAATGCTAAATCAAACAAACAGTGTGGAACTGAACACTAATTTACAAGAACACATGGATGAAAGAGTAATTTTTTTCTGATTAGCAAACTTTTTCATTCCATTTCGTCTCCTAAAATTGCAAAACCCATAATTTTTTTACTAAGCATACGGCCTTGAGTGTGCCCAGGACACGTGCCGTGCCTGGACGTAAGCCGGCCAATCGTGGTGAGTCTGGTGGGTGACATCAACACATGCGATATTCAAATTTTGTTGCCAGGCCAGCTGAATTCCCGCATAAGCTCGAGTTTTTCCCTGTGTTGATTATGACGTTGCATCATGTTGACCATGTTAGAACAAAAATGCATTACAGTGGGGCCAACGCTCTCCAAAGAGCACAGTAGTCTCAGGGGTGGGGGGACTTGCTAAACTGAAGGCAAACCTCATATGGGAAAAATTCATGAGTCTTTGGTCACCCCAAAATAAAACATTTTGAGTCATTTTAGTACTTTTAATCTCTTATTTTTCAACAACAACTACTGCTATATAGCAATGTAAATATGTAAAGAAAATACTGATAGCATGTTTATGAGTCTTTTATTGGGCCAAAGTAGTAAGTGTTATGGGTCAACAGTCTTACTTGGTGACTTCTGCATGGCTGATATCATCATTTTCCACTGCTCTGTCATCACTGTCCTCTTCTTCTCCCTCTTCACCTCAAGCCTCTCTCTGGGTCCTAAGGGCCTTCCTCACCTCTCACCTAAAGGCCTCCGTCCAAAGAGCCTTTCTAGGTAACCTGTCAAAGTCGAATCCCGGGTCATCAATGCCGACACCATCTGCTGCATCATCATCTGGTTCAGTTGTGGGGACCAATAACAAAGGTCATCATCATCATCAGCTTCGTTTATCGTCCTTCTCTTCCCAGTGCCGGGGTTAGATGTGATATGAGTCGTCTCCATCGATCTCTGGCTTCCACGTCTTCTTCTCCTCTTATACTGTATTTAAATGTCTCATATTTCAGTAACCACTTGTGCCCAAGTTCTCTAGTCTTCCCACTGGTCTGCTTCCTTCTACTTCAAGCTCCATAGCCCTTCTCAAAATGTTATCTTGCTCTCTTCTGCGCACATAACCGAACCATCTCGATCTCATTCTCCGAATCCTGTCCTCTATGCTCTTCTCTCCACATCTTCATCCCACCTCATCATTTGACACTCCGTCTCCCCACTTAACTCTTGCCATATACCTCAGCATCCTGTGATCACAAGTCAACAGGAGCCTCTCCAAATTTGCTGTCAGTGCCCATGTCTCTGCAGCATACAGCAGCACAGGTCTGATGCAGGCGCAAGAGATCCTTGCATGGTGAACTAGTGGTATCCCCTGGTTCACTAACAGACTGGCCAACTCTCTCCACTTTCTCCAGGCATTTGTGATCCTGGTCCTCACTGCTGCCTCTGCCCCGCCCACCTTCCACTGCTACCTCCTATGGTCTCACTACTGGCGCTCTAACACATACTGGACACCTGAAGTTCTTTCCAGCTTTCCTTATGTTTCTGAGTCCAGAGCATCTGCCATGGCACCACTTTGAGCAATAACAAAGATGGCCACCAAAATGATTGCCAGTCTGGATGCACATGGGAATTGGAGACAAAACTAATACCCTGTACTGACAAGAAGTGAAAAGAATAAAGCACTGTATGAATTTTGGATAAAAAGAAAAAGTAAGAGAAAAATGCAAACTCAGCATAACTAAACATCAATAGGGGTGGCCATTGCAAACTCTCCCATCAGAACCAGAACCAGGACCAGATCAGCCACCAAAGTGGAGGCTTTCTTGCCAAAGTGGCAGGTGTGGAAAGTTTCTAACCTGTCACCAAACTGAAATCCACCAGACTTATTTGCGCCAAACTGGCGGCCCCACTGTACTCAGCTGCGTGTTACTCAAGGAGTGACTGTAGTTACCGGGTTTAGTACAGTATATCTTTGAACCCTTTCAGTTATTTGAACAAAGTAATTTTTTTTATAACCGACACCAGATGGTAGTAGGTGAGGGCACCCCTCATCTACTCACTGGATGTAGTGCTGCCTACTTCTTCCTGCATTCCTGTCATTCTTTTTCTGTGTCTGTCCTCCTTTCTTCCTATTTCTCCCATACTTCCTGTCACTGTTTTTTACTGTCCTCCTGTTTCCTCTTCAGATGGCTCTACTCTGAGTGACAAGCCAAAATTTGATTTCCTGTTATTCAGGAAGCCATTTACAATGCTGGGTGATAACAATATAGCCAGATAATGGCATTGTGTGGAGCCTATTATGGTGCCCCTGTTAACTGTGTGGAGAGACAAATATGGCATCCACCCAGGAACTGAACTTTCTCACTAATCCCCATTCCTCATTATGGCGAGATGTTGTCAACCACACGGGGACAATGGTTCGCTGCATGGGATGGCCCTGTAGGGGCAGTTGCTTGCCTGTGGTTGCTTGGGCCATTCGATCAGATAGACTCAGGTAGCTCAACAACAACAACAACAACAACAGCATCTGACACCAGTTGATTTAACCCCAATGCTGTGGTTGGCACATTTGAGTATTATATTCAGGCAAACATCAGAAAAATGTGTACAGTGAGAGGAATTTTAGCAAAGAAAGGTTTCAAGCACAATCTCAAGTACTGTACCCGGTAATTCTTTCTCTGTTAATGGTATATTTAAGGAATTTTATGTAGGCTAACATCAGATGATTATATTCAGTCAAGAGAAATCCTAGCCGTCAAAGCATTAATCACATGAGCAGATTCCTTGCATTTAGAGGACTAACAAGTATGTGTTATGGTTCACGCAGCGAGTTCGGACTGACGCCAGTGGTGACGGAGCGCTATGGCCACCTGGATGCATCATACTTTGCTGTGGCTGTGATCATGGCTAACTCCGGGATCAACTCATTTGCTGACCTTCGTGGCAAGACTTCATGTCACACTGGCATGGGCAGAACAGCTGGTCAGTATTTGTTATGAATGTAATGAGAGTTGATGAAAGGATTATACAGGTAGCTTTGATAATATTGTTTGGAAAACTCCTGGTTATAGTCTATCTATCTATCTATTGCCAGACACCATAATCCCGTAAGGGGTGGCCATTTGACTTTGAGTTATTTATTTATTTTTTTTTTATGGGGAGGGGCACTAACCCTCCACCAACCCACTTGTTGACACGTAGGGAGCACGTATGGTTTGGTTATATGGTTACCACCCAGCGTTGTAAATGGTTTCTTGGCTTACAGGAAACCATTTGGCTTGTCACTCAATGTAATGCCACCTGTAAAGGAAAGAAAAGCAGTAAGAAGTGACAGGAAATATAGGAGAAATAGGAAGAAAGGAGGGCAGGCACAGAAAAAGAATGATAAAGGCTAAGGAAGAAGTAGGCAGCGCTACATCAAGTGAGTGGATGATGGTCGCCACCACCTAGTATAGTAATATCATCATATGCTCCACCCTTCACCTTTCCATTTGGTTTCCGCAACGAACATCTCAGCAGTTAGTTCAACAAAAAAGGGACAAGGCTATGGCACACCTAATATCTGACTTGGCTTGTATCTCTGATTGAGGTAAAAATAATCTTGTTATTTTTAATGCATCAAAAACTCAGTTCTTACACTTATCATCCCGACAAAATCTTCCTCAGGATTACCCACTAGTGTTTAGTAATGTCCAGCTCAGTCCTGCATCATCCTTGAACATGCTTGGGGTTTCATTCTCTCGGGATTTGTCTTGGAAAGAACATATTACATCTTTTGTGAAATCTGTTTCCAAGAGATTAGGTGTGCTAAGCTGACTCCGAACTTTCTTTACCCCTGCACAGTTGTTGACCTTGTACACGGGTTTTATTCGCCCGTGTATGGAGTACAACTTTCATGTGTGGGGAGGCTCCCTACATGCAGCTCTCCTCAATAGGGTGGAGTCAAAGGCTTTTCGTCTCATTAACTCTCCTCCTCTTACTGATTCCTTTCAACCTCTGTCTCTTTGCTGCACTGTTGCATCTTTATCTCTCTTCTGTTGCTACTTCAACGGTCACTGTTCCTCTGAACTGTCTGCTTGCATCCCTCCACTCTCTAATGCAAGAGTTAACCATTACTCCCAGTCCTCATTTATGCAACTGGTCAACTCTGGAACTGTCTTCCTCTGTCTGTATTCCCTACTTCCTATGATCTCCAGTCTTTCAAACACAGTGTGTCCAGGCATCTCAAAATGAATGGATCTTGAATTTGGCTCTCTTTTGTATTGTTTTTGCTTTTTCTTGGAAGGAACAGTATGCGGGCCCATGGCCTTTGGTTCCTTCTTCCTTGTATTAAAAAAAAAAAAAAAAGATTGACTTGGATGATAAAGATAAGGATAGATTCTGGGATGATTTGATACACGTGGTTGTTGGTACAGTGGATGGAGAGATTTTAGTTTTGGATGGGAATTTATATAGTCATGTGGGTGCAGCAGCACTAGGATATAAAGGGGTGATGGGGTATGCACATATGGTACGAGGAATGTGGAAGGGAAAAGGATACTAGAGTTCAGGGAGGCAATGAGCATAATTGTGTGCAACTCACATTTTAGGAAAAGAGAGAGTAGGCTGATTACTATAGCCCAGAATTTGCCATAAATGCCAAGTGCCTTTTCATGACATTTTTTATTATTTCACTAAAGTAATGCCTTTTTCACGATCTAGTGCCTAAATCAGCCTTTTTTTTCTGTTTGCTAAAAGGTCATGCTATTTTCTCTAGTTGTACCTGATTACAATGATGTTTTCTATGTTAACACGTTAATAACAAGTTTTTAACGTGTTAACATTATAATTAAAAATACAGGATTTTACAGTAATTTTTTTTTTTTTTTTTTTTTTTTTTTTTTTTTATCATTGATAAACGTTTATGTGAAGCCACACAACGTGGTGAATGTTTTTGGTGTATCCAATAGAGCCAGGATTCTGGGGGCTTGAATGATAGTGAATAGGAGCGTCGCCCATTGGATTGGACAAATTTGGGCTGTCTGGACATTGCTTCTCCTCACCGTACCTTAGGGTGAGAAAGGAGGTCTGGATGATGATGATGATGAAAAAAATAAGACTGGTAAGATGGGCTAATTTAACAGGAGAATGGCTAGCATCGACGCCTGTCAGTTTGTTCAAGTTTCCACCACCGGGGTGAAACTGGGGGTGTTACACCCCGTTGGTCGTTCATTTGTTCTTGCCTCTGGTTCAGTCCTCTTCAAGATATACTCCGCGGCCTAAGTTTCTAGAAAATTAAAGTGCTAATACTGTAATAACTTTGTTGCTACTTTTCTAATAGGAAATGAGTGTGAAGTTTCCAGTTTTTACTATGATAAATTGATAATGGTCAAAAATGCACCTTTCTATGAGAAAATTGTGATTTTCTGAGAAAAAATGTGAAAATAATAAATTTTTGCTGTACCTAATTTTGTGACGAAATTATTCGCTTCAAGCAAGGTGTTTCAGTTGTATACTGTATATACACAAGACCAAAGGGTTAATGCAGCAAACCATTATATTATCATTTTTAACGATATGTTGTTGGTGGAAATACTTGCCCTTTTATGCCCTTTTGGTCAGTAAGTGCCTTTTTCGTGCCTTTGTTGTAATTTTATTATGCCTCTTTGGCTGCTGCTTTCAGAGTTTTTTAGTGCCAAAACATCCAGATTCTACTAATTACATACGGGTCAGGAAGTAATAGTAGTCAGATTGATTATTTCCTGGTCAGGAGGGCTGATAAGTTAGCAGAGGATGCTAGTTACAGTAAGTGAAGACTGTGTGCAGCAACACAAAGTACTGATACATGACATAGTACTGAAGGAGTGGGTAGTGAAGAAAAGACCTATGCACCCAGGAGGAAAATATGGAAGTTGAAAAACCAAGCGGTGGTGGCGACCATCATTCACTCACTTAGTGTAGTACTACCTACCTACTTCTTCCTTCACCTTTATCATTCTTATTCTGTGTCTGCCCTCTTTTCTTCCTGTTTGTCCCATCTTTCTTATCACTTTTTATTACTCTTATTTTCTTTTTAAGTGGCCTTACATTGAGTGACAAGCCTAATGGTTTCCTGTAATCCAGGAAACCATTTACAATGTTGGATGTTAGCCATATAGCCAACCCACTTGTATTCCCTATGTCAGCAAGTGGGTTGGCGGAGGGTTAATGCCCCTCCCTGCGAAACAAATAACTCAAAGACAAACAGCCACCCCTTATGGGATTATGGCACCTGGCTATAGATATATAAGTACATAGAATTCAGTGGTGGATGAACAGGGAGCTGTAAACAAGTGTTATTGAACAATACGCAGGTCTCAAGAACAATATCTTCTGAGTTACTGATTCAGTGTGTGGATGGACAATGGTCCTACCAAGACATAGGTAACATGATAGTGGGATGAATGTGTAGAAGCTGCAGTTAAGGAGAAAAGAAGACTTTTCCAGGAATGGAAAAGGGGAGCTAACGGAGGGAAACTCTTGACTGCCAAGTGTAGGGTCAGAAAAGTGGTATAAACGGCAAGATCTGAGTCTCAGAGATTTTTACTGGACAGCTTTAATAATGCCAAAAGGAAGAATTTGATATTTAAGGTGGGAAATCAGATGATGAGAGAAGTCAGGGATACAGGTAAGCAGTGTATGAAGAATGATGAAGGAAAGGTAGTGATGGATAGTTTCGTTTTGTTTCATTCATTTTTGAAGGCTCCAACATGCTTGCATACCTCACTCTTGGTTACCTAATAGCGGCTTTCCATGCCGCTCGATCTCTGGCAGCTTCCCTATTCAGTCCCTTATCCCTGAGGTCACACTCAATGACCTTGTCCCAAATCTTTTTTGGTCTGCCTCTTACAGCCTTACCCCTAACTTTACCACGTCTCACTTTCTGCACACAATTATCATCACCCATCCTTTCCACATGCCAAAACAATCTCGGTCTACCTCTCCGCATCACAATACGAATACTCTCCAGCTCCATCCTACCCCTCAACTTCTCCATCATAAATCTAGTCTCCCCAGGCCTCACACTCAGGGACACTCTGCACATCCACCTAATTATTGTCATTTCTGTACGTTTGAGCCTGTGAATATCCTTTTCCATTATTGCCCAATTATCACTACCATACAGTATTACATTCCTAACACATGCTGCATACAAAGATCCCTTAGCACAGAGGGAGAGCCCTCTCAGTGTCAGGAGAGGCAACAGCTCCCTGAACTTCTTCCAACCACTCCTCACTGTAGCCACAGAGCTAGCTCCTGTCCCACCTTCAGCACATAACTTGTCTCCCAAATAACAAAACTTCCACACACTCAGGAGACTCACCAGCAAGTTCAATCCTGTCATGCATGACAGTCTCCACCTGCTCTCCCTGACACACCACACATGAAATCAGCATTGTCTCACAGTCTGCCTCTAATACCACCACATCTTTTTTGCACCCACTTATCACAGACACTGCACAAGATGGAATTATTTCCCATGCTCTTGTGGCAAATGGCACATGACATGGCCACTCTCCCTCTTCATGTACTGCCACCTGCCTTAGATTTTTTTTTTTTTTTTTTTTTTATGTGTCTGACTCTGGGCATAGGCTTTTCAGCCTGCTATCAAGGCCCAGTCGTCGTCCTACATACCATACACCTCTACATGTCACCACTTCGGCGCTTAACACCCACCGTCCATATTGAATACATGCTAGGGCTGTCTCATACAGGACTGGTGTATTGGTATTAGCGGGGTTATTTTTACGACATGTCCGCCCGGCGGGTCTTCTGGTAGATCAGTAAAGCCTGATTTAATGAAATTCAAATCCTTAAACTGTTCCCTGCACCAGCGAGGATTCGAACCTGGGTCCTACGGTACTGCAAGCCAACTCTCTACTTATCGATACCATCACTTCTCTTTTATCTGCATTTATTCTTAAGCCCTTGTGCCCCATACCATTTTTCCACCTCCTAAATATTTCCTCTGACGTACAGAAATGACAATGATTAGGTGGATGTGCAGTGCGTCCCTGCTGCAAGGCCTGGGGGGGCTGGGTTTACGATAGAAGAGTTGAGAGGTAGGATGGGACTGGAGTGTATTGGTGTTGTGATGAGGAGAGGTAGGCTGAGGTGGTTTGGACATGTGGAGAGGATGGGGGATGATAATTGGGTACAGAGGGTGAGAAGTGTTAATATTGGGGGAGGGGTTGGGAGGGGTAGACCCGAGAAAGACATGGGACGAGGTCATTAAATGTGACTTAAGGGTTAAGGGACTGAATAGGGAGGCTGCCAGAGATCGAGCAGCGTGGAGAGCCGCCATTAGGTGACCAAGGCCGACACATGCAAGCATGTTGGAGCCTTCAAAAAACGAAAACGAAAACTCCCTTTCATTCTTTGCAATCAACACCTAATCATAAGCATACAACATCTCCCACGAGAGTCCATTTCTGAAGTCACGTGAGAGGGCCTCAGGTACCACGATAAACAACAAGGGGCTCAAAACTGACCCCTGGTGCACACCAAAATTCTCGGAAAACTCATCATTCAAATCTCCGCACACCTTTACCTGGGTGCGAGCACCCACATACATGGCCATAACCACCCTAACCAGCCACTCCTTGATCCCAAGCTTTCTTACTGCCCACTTCACCACCTCACTAGGAACTCTGTCAAAGAGAGGTTGTAAAGTGGGCAATGAGAAAGCTTGGGAATGAGAAGTGGCTGGTTAAAGCAGTTATGGCCATGTATGTGGCCATAACCACCCTAATCAGGATATTAAAGATGCTTGGAGGAAGCATTATAACCAGTTGCTGAAAGGGAAGGTTGACTGGAACAGGGAAGGTTTTAAGGCAACAGATCATGTTTGGTCCTTGGCCTTTGATTGATGCTCCTATTGTGAGAAGGCCAATAGGCAACATGCAGTTGGGGAAGGTAGCAGGTGTGTCTGGGTTGACTGCTCTGGAAAGAGGAAATTATAGAGGCATAAAACTTTTGGACCTGATAATGAAGGTAATAGAGAGGGTCCTGGATAGTATAATAAGGGAAAGAGTGAATTCTGATGAGATGCAGTTCAATTTTTTTCAGGCAAAGGGATCGCTGATGCAACATTCAGTGTTTGGCAGCTTCAGGAAAAATATATAGGAAAGAAAAGGGTGGGGTACTTAGTTTTTATTGATTTGGAGAAGGCTTTGGACAGAGTTCCTTGGGAGATGGTGAAGTGGGCATTGAGAAAGCTTGGGATTGAGGAGTGGCTGGTTAGAGTGGGTAAAACAATGTATGAGGGTGCTTGCACCCAGGTGAAGTGAATGGAGACTTGAGTGATGAGTTTACCATGAATGTTGGCGTGCATCAGGGGTCAGTCTTGAGCCCTTTATTATTTATCTTGGTGCTTGAAACTCTTGCATGACTTCAGAAATGGACTCCCCTGGGAGATTTTTTATGCTGATGACTTGGTGTTGATTGCAGAGAATGAGAGGGAGGCGGAGAAAAGTTTTAGGAAGTGGAGAGAGGGAATGTAGTTGAAGGGTTTGAGAGTGAATGCAGATAAAACAAGAGTGATGATATCTAGAGATGGCGGTGGTACTATCAGAAAAGAAGGAGCGTGGCTATGTGCAGATTGCCACAAGTGTGTGGGAGGTAACTCCATCTTGTGTAATGATTGTGATACGTGGGTACGTTTTCGTTTTCATTTTTGAAGGCTCCAACATGCTTGCATGCGTCGGCCTTGGTCACCTAATGGCGACTCTCCATGCTGCTCGATCTTTGGCAGCCTCCCTGTTCAGTCCCTTAACCCTTACCTGAAGTCACACTTAATGAACTTGTCCCATGTCTTTCTCGGTCTACCCCTCCCCCAATATTAACACTTCTCACCCTCTGTACCCAATTATCATCCCCCATCCTCTCCACATGTCCAAACCATCTCAGTCTACCTCTCCTCATCACAACACCAATACACTCCAGTCCCATCCTACCTCTCAACTCTTCCATCGTAAACCCAGCCCCCGCAGGCCTTGCATGCAGGGACGCACTGCACATCCACCTAATCATTGTCATTTCTGTACGTTTAAACCTATGAATATCCTCTTCCTTTACTGCCCAGGTCTCACTACCATACAGCATCACACTCCTAACACATTCTGCATACAAAAACCCCGTAGCACATAAGGAGAGTCCTCTCAATGTCAGGAGAGGCAACAGCTCCCTGAACTTCTTCCAACCACTTCTCACCCTAGCAACTGAGCTAACTCCAGCCCCACTTCTGGCACATAACATGTCTCCCAAATAACAAAACTCCTCCACACACTCAAAAGACTCACCTGCAAGTTCAACCCTCTCATGCCTAACAATCTCCACCTGCCCTTCCTGACACGCCGCACACATGAAATCAGCATTATCTCGCAGTCTACCTGTAATACCACTACATCTCTTGTGCACCCATTTATCACAAACACTACACAAGATGGAATTACTTTCCACACTCTTGTGGCAAACTGCACATGGCCACTCTCCCTCTCCTCTGATTGTACTGCCATCAACCCTAGATATCATCACTTTTGTTTTATCTGCATTTACCCTTAAGCCCTTGTACCCCATACCATCTCTCCACTTCTTAAATCTTTCCTCTGCCTCCTTTTCATTCTCTGCAATCAACACCAAATCATCAGCATAAAACATCTATGGAAGTCCATCTCTGAAGTCACGTGAGAGGGCTTCAAGCACCATGATAAACAACAAGGGACTCAAAACTGACCCCTGATGCACACCAACAATCACGGAAAACTCATCACTCAAAACTCCATTCACTCTTACCTGGGTGCGAGCACCCACATGCTTGGTCATAACCACCCTAACCAGCCACTATTCCAACCCTAACTTTCTCATTGCCCACTTCACCACCTCTCTGGGGACTCTGTCAAAGGCCTTTTCCAAATCAACAAAAACAAAATACAATTCCCTTTTCTTTCCAATATATTTTTCCTGAAGCTGTTGAACAATGAATATGGCATCAGTGGTCCCCCTGCCTGGCATAAACCCAAACTGCATCTCATCGATATTCACTCTTTCTCTAATCATACCTTCTAGAACTCTCTCTATTACTTTCATTATCTGATCTAAGAGCTTTATACCTCTGTAATTTCCCCTTTCCAGGGCATCACCCTTCCCTTTGTACACATTTACAATTACACTCTTCAGCCAATCATCTGGGACAACACACTCATATACAGTAATCCCTCTATTATTCGGATGTCCAATACTCGAACACCCTCACTATTCGGATATCGTGGGCTGCCCAACCCCCAAAATGCCCCAAAATTTGAAAAAAATAGGAAAAAAAATCGAATTTTTTGGACCGCGTCAGGTTGAATTTCCCGCCCGCGCTGATCGGCTGTGTTTACGCACGTGGCACCTGTCTGTCGGTCCTATTTCCCACTCAGTTGCTGCCTCGTGAACAGCTGCGACAATGGCGGCCGAAGTGATTGCTTTTGTGGTGATACCCTACCTCCTACAGTGCTTGATGCTGCTCTTCACCTTCTTCATCATGTGTGTGATGATGGCCCCGCCACCTGAGAAGAGGAAGAAAGTGGTTCTGACTCTGGAGAAGAAGAGGGAAGGGTATTGGAAAAGATGGACGCCGGGTGGCTGACATCACGGATTCGTCGTGAATTCAATTTCCCTCGCTCCACCTTGTTTGATATCAAGAAGTCCTGAGACAAACTACAGCAGTACATGGCTGATTTCGCTTCGAAGACCAAACAAAACGTGGAGAGGAAGGTGATGTTTAGTCCTAAGTATGCAGACATCGACCGATCCACGCTGATTTGGTATCGACAACAACGTGCGGCAGGTGTGTTGGTACGTGGAACGGAGCTGAAAGCTGCTGCTGAGTTCACAAGGCTCCAGGACTCGTCACTAGACCACACGGGAATTTACTGTTATGTACAGTGCAGTGAAGTGATGTGATCCCAGTTATGCCATAAAAAAAATTGTGGAAAGTTTTGGTGAGAAGTGCTGGTGATTGTAAATTGCGAAGGTTGTGTGGTGCAATTTCTTCGTGTCAAAGTCTGAGATGATAGAGCGAGTTATACAACAGGACGGCGGCTTCTTTTTCGTAAGTACCCTAACTTCATCAAAATTCCTTGTTTTGTTCTTTCCATATCATTAATCTCATGCATAAACTGTGTGCAAGATGATTTCCATAATGATTTTCGTGTCTAACCTGTTTTCATCATGCTGTAAATGTGTTAAAAAATTACCCTAAATCGTTTCGTTTTCGTTTCGTTTTTGAAGGCTCCAACATGCTTGCATGTGTCGGCCTTGGTCACCTAATGGCGGCTCTCCACGCTGCTCGATCTCTGGCAGCCTCCCTATTCAGTCCCTTAACCCTTAAGTCACATTTAATGACCTCGTCCCATGTCTTTCTCGGTCTACCCCTCCCAACCCCTCCCCCAATATTAACACTTCTCACCCTCTGTACCCATTATCATCCCCCATCCTCTCCACATGTCCAAACCACCTCAGCCTAC
>JAGKTI010010110.1:12806-28431 GCA_018397915.1 Birgus latro
GTTGGTAATTCTACCTGCAAATGAAAAAGTGAACCAGAACAATTATTTGGAGCTCTTATGTGATGTTTTAAGTGACTCTTTTGATAAAACCAAGGCAAGAGTATTTATGCAAGATTCTGCCCCTGCACATGTTGCAAAGTCACTGAAACAGTGGCTAACAGACTGTGAGGTTCCCTTTATTCGAGATTGGCCCGGAAACAGCCCAGATATCAATCCCATTGAGAATTTATGGGCGCACATGAAGTGGCAGCTGCGTAGTATGGACACATCATCTTTGCCTAAACTTGAGGCTGCAGTCAAGCAGCTATAGAGCAGTTTCAGTCCGTCTGTTCTGCAAAACTACGCCATCAGTCTCCCCAGACGCCTTAAGAAGATAATAAAGGTGAAGGGGAATGCCAGTAAATACTAAATTCAATGGTGAGTGTTAATTTATTTGTTTCTCCACGCTAACCACAAGAATGTTTTCTTTTTTTAAGATGGCGTCAGTACTTTCCATACCTACTGTATATATATATATATACACACACACACAAACACACAGTACAATATGGGTGGTGGTGAGCATCCACTCACTTTATGTAGTGCTGCCTTCTTCTTCCCTAGCCTTTATTATTCTTTTTCTGTGCCTGCCCTCCTCTCTTCCTATTTCTCCCATCTTTCCTGTCATTTCTTATTCCTTTTCTTTCCTTTACAGATGGCTTTACATTGAGTGACAAGCCAAATGGTTTCTTGTAAGTCAAGAAACCACGTACAATGCTGGTTGGTAACCGTATAACCAAACCATATGTGCTCCCTACGTGTCAACAAGTGGGTTGGTGGAGGGTTAGTGCCCCTCCCTGTAAAACAAATAACTCAGGTCAAATAGCCACCCCTTATGGGATTATGGCATCTGGTAATAGATAGATAGGCAATATATACAGGTGTACCCCAAGAAATGAGACCCCTAGATGGGATACCCTGGCTTAGCGATGGGGGTAGAAATACCACCATACCGCAGCTAACGATGGCCAAACCCCCATTTGATGATGGGTTTTTATTTGTTTTTTTAACTGATTTTGATGATATTTTAGACTTAAAAGTTTGTATTTTGGTTGATTTATAAACTGCTTTTAGGCACAGATTAATGTGTTTCAGTCATAGATGGGGTGAACATTGTCATTTTGGGGTACAGTTTACTAAGTTTGATTTTTTTTCCAGACTTCTAGTTGACAATTTTCAGATTTTATTTTTGGATTTAGGTGAGTTATAAACTGCATTTAGGCATAGTTCTTGTTTAAAGCTATTTGGAGGTTTAAGATTGCAAGAAACTTGTTTTTGGCTCATTTGAGTGGGTTTAGGGTTAGGGGGGGGAAACCCAAGGCTCAAAAATCAATCCCAATACTTAACATGTTAAATCTACTCCAAGATATGGTACCTTGCCTAGTGATGGTTTTTTTTACTTAACTAATTGCATCGTTAAACCTGGGTATACCCATCCATCCATCATCCAATCCTACGTTGCTGCATGAGGAGCGTAGGAGCGCGGGGCAAGGCAAGTTGGTCCTGACATTTAGGATGAGAGTGACCAGCTTCACTCATCCTTGAGTGGCATTACGTGAGCAATAAACCCCAACCACTATTTGGATATAAACCTTCACCGGTTCGATCTTATTGGAGCACCGTAATTACCCACTAAACCACCAAGTTCCAAAATCTGGTTATATGGTTACCACCCAGCGTAGTAAATGATAGGCAAATCCCAGTTTAACAGTGCAATTGGTTGAGTAAAAATCCATTGCTAGGTTGGGTATCGTACCTCGGGGTAGATTTAACATGCAAAGTATGGGGATGAGTTTTGAGCCTTTGGTTTCCCCCCAAACCAAGTCCTAAACCCAACCAGATGAGTCCAAAAAAAAGTTTAAAGTCAATCTAAATGTCCTAACTGCTGTAAATCAAGCTAACCTAAGCTTAACCCGCCGAGTCCCGCCGACGTACGATGCACGTCGCTACTTTTTTCTGCGGACAGACCCAACGACGTGCATCGTATGTCACTCAATTGCAAGGCCCATTGTGTGCACATTTTTCAACATTCTCGGGTGATTTTTGGTAGGCATATGTGGGAGACCTTCTTCTACCTGCTGTCAAGCGGGGATACTGCCTGGCCCCATCTAACCCTCTTCCCCCCACACTGGGCAATTCACCTGTTAGCTGTAACCTGGCCAGTAAAGGTATGTTGCCCCACGGTCTCTCCAATGACGAAATTCACGGTGGAAGTGATTCCTGAGGTGGAGGACAAAGAAACAAAGAAGCTAGAGGTAGAAACAAACAAAAGTGATGAGGTGCCATATACTGGGGTATTGGGTGAGTGAACAATGCTTATAAATGCCTATACAATATTATTGTGTGAAAACCAATGTAGACTTGTACTACACATAAATTCATACCAAATAAATGAAATAAATACGTTATTTAAAGTGGCTTGAATTAGTTAACCCTTCCATAGTTTGTTTTCTTTACCCAGGTACCCTGAAAAAGAAGGAAAACGTAAGGTTGAGTGATGCCTGTATCAACATTTCTAACTTCAGGATCGCGATTTCTCTATGAATTTTCGATGTTTCTCACCAAAAGCGAAGGTTTCAGCCAAAAAACAAAAAGTCGAAAATCGGTTGGGACCTGGGGATAGGCTGGGTAAAAAACCGGTTGGGACTGGACAGGTTAAAACCAGTGCCCGTCTCGCTTGTACGCAGTCAAGGTCACTGGAGAATGCGATCAACGACTCGAATTCAAACTCAGTAGAGAAGGAGCAGCATTGTATACAGTACAGTCTCACCATCATATGGTCCTGGGACAATTAATTAAACATCTGTTAGCAGAATCGTCCAAGGTGTGAATGAAGAATCAGTGATGTTTTGACAGGGAATACGATTGATGATGCAATCGGGACAGCCTTTTCAACGGCCCCACTCTATGTTCCTTTAGTTACCGTACTCTTCTGATTGCTGAGCTCCTTTATTTTCTTCTCTCTTATTTCCCAACATTTATTTAGAAATTCCTTTGTATTTTCAAAGCGTTTTCCTTTGAACAGTCCGAATTTAAACACATGATTTATCGATCGATGATGTGATCGGGATAGCCTTCTCAATAGCCCCTCTGTATGTTGTTTTAGTTACTGTTCTGGTTGCTGAGCTCCTCTATTTTGTTTTCTCTTATTTTCCAACATTTATTTAGAAATTCCTTTGTACACTGGGCTCGCACAGTGCACTAGCGGATGGGCGGTCCATGACCTCGCACACTGTGATTTCCTCATACTGTACTGTGAATACATTATCTTATGGGAAAAATAACATATAGGTGGGACCCCCCCAAAAAATGATATTTTTTTAACCTTAGAGATATAATAAAGGGAAAATTTTAAAGATATATACTACAGATATGGCCAAATTAACAAAAATATGGTCAGTTACATTAAAAACACTAGATGACAGGCCTGATGGACTTAAATAGCATGGGTTCTGAGGTGCGGCAACACACTTAGTGTCTCTGCCGCACCACGTGTGTTTAACGGTTGCCAGTGTTGTATTATTCCACACTTTGATGAAAAAATTTACGGTCTGTCGAATGTTACATTTCTTCCAGAATGCAGCAACAGTCATTATGGTGGGGGTTGCAGGTATGCCAGGTGGAGCTGTGGAGGTGGAGGGGGAGGCAGCTGTTGATTAAGGTGGGCAGTGGAGATGGAGGGGATGGCGGTGGCCAAGTCCTCCTCCTCACTACTGCTCACATTTTTGGCATTTTCCTTCATCTCTTCTTGTTTGTCTGTTGCATTCCTCATCATGTTATGGACATATTTGCAGTATAACGACTTGGCATTTGCAAAATAACAGTTATTCAAGTAAATGCAAACATTATTATAGAAACTGGGTATCTGTTCTAACTTAACGTTAGTGTCAGTCATTATTGGTGAGATCTTACTGTAGACTTCTCTTGAGCACCTTCCCCATGAGCCTCTAACATCACAATGGGCGCTTCGTGTGTGTGTGGGGGGGGGGGTTGCATATTCTGGGAAAATAGCGGTTTTGGGCCACTCCTTGCCTTTGCCTCGCGTATTGTGGGCTAAACTCATGCATTCAAATTTCTGTGGTTATGCATTTTGGTCACTCGTGTACTATGCAATTCGTGCACTGTGATCACGCATACAATGCGAGCCCACTGTATTTTCAAAGCGTTTTCCCTTGAACAGCCCAAATGTAAACATATGATTTATCGATCAGTGATGCGATCAGGATATCCTTTTCAACAGCCCCTCTTTATGTAGAGGTGTTGGTATGTAGGAGGACTATTGGGCCTTGATAGCAGGCTGTGAAGCCTATGCCCAGAGTCGGACACATTTAAAAAAAAAAAAAAAAAAAGGTTTTAGTTACTGTTCTGGTTGCTGAGCTCCTTTATTTTCTTCTCTCTTATTTTCCAACATTTACTTAAATACTTCTTTGTATTTTCAAAGTGATTTTCCTTGAACAGCCCCAAATGTAAATACATGATTTATCGATGTCACAGTTTTCATCGGTGCATTAAGGCTTTCATAATTATTAATATTTATTTAAAATTATTATTATGTATTCCATGATAGGTTAGATGTTCAATAGTCAGACATGAAATATTCTTTGTTGAATCATCTAGTTGTCCAAACTGTTTTGTACCTCATCTGATGGGTGAGAATCCATACCCCAAATGACAGTGTTAACTCCACCTATGATTAAAATACATTAATCTAAGTTGGTAAATCAGCCTAAACAAAATTTAAGTCTAAAATATCAAAATATCATCAAAATCGTTACCAAATATCAAAACCCATCACTAAACCAGGGGCAGGCCTATGATAGGTGGGGTAGGGTGGTATTTCTTCTCCCATTGCTATTCTGGGGTATCGTAAATCGGCGTTTTCCTGTGTGTGTGTAATTCACCAGGTTGGCCAGGATCACGTGATGGTTGTGATCATCAGCATTTTACCCTCACGGAAGAGAGGTGAGAGCTCATATAGTCTAATCTAAGGGCAAAGCCTTGACCTTCACACACGCATACACCCATCGTCTTGCTTAAGGAGGGCAGTGACCACCCGCTCCGTCAGGGAAACTTTTTCACATCCCGAGCAAGGCACGAACCCCCGTCTTTGCTAATGCTAGACGAGATTGTTACCACTTGGCCAGTGAGCATGTGTGTGTGTGTGTGTGTGTTCAGTTGTTACAACTGTCCATGCTATCCTAGGTTAGGAAAAGAGGCTTTTATATAGATGATGAATGTTATAAATGTTGAACTCATCATTGCACTGACTTAAAACTTTACGAAATTTTGTCAGCCACTGTCATAACAGGCATTTTTTTGGATAACATTAGGATCTTTCACCCTCCTACAGGTACTGGTTTCCTTTAACCTGCAACCAATATATTGTAGCTTCGCCTCATTAAATGAACAGCACTGAGCACTTTATTACAAATAAGAAGGAATGTTTCCATGGCTGCAATATGCAGTGCATTAAGTACTGCATGTCAGTTCAGATTTAAATAATGTGGCTATGTTAATCAAGTCTATTTGTGGGGGGGGAGGAAGGATATTGTTTCCACCTGGAAACCTCATTGGTATGACTGTGACATACAGTATATAATGAAGCATTATTACATTTCCTACTGGAAGTACAGTACATCCTTCAACTTTGCGAACTTTAACTTTGCGAATCACCAATTTTGCGAGGTAGTTCCAAGTAATTTATTTTTTAACATTTATGAACTTTGCGAGCGATCACACACTTTGCGAGGTCGAGTGGTGGGAAAGTCGTCTTCCCGCACTACTTTGCCACGCGGAGTAGTGACGTCGTGGTTCGCTGGGCGTACTGTGCCTCCTAGTTCGGTGTTCTGCCCCCCCGCCACGTTTGTTTACACCACAGTAGTCACACCCAAGCCTTGCCCCGCCACCAGTCCCGTACACCACGCCAGTCTTCACATCAGTGTAAATATGCATTTTTTTCTTTTTTATGTTTCTTACCTATGATGTTTTCATAATAATATTACTGTACAATACATCAGTCCATGTTTGTTTCATTTATCATCATAAAATTAAGAGGTAGAGTCGAGAGAAAGAGTAGGAAAAAGTGCTTACCTTGGGGTGATGTCGACCAATTTACCTTTATTGCATATATTTAATTGTTTAAACTTTGTGAATTTCGATTTTGCGAGGTTTTTTGTCGACCATATTCTCGCAAAATTGAAGGAAGCACTGTACAGTGCTCCCTCCTTTAAGGTGGTATCAAGTAACCCAGATTTGTACTTATGCGGTACCCTAGAGTGTGACCAAAAAAATATATACTTTGGTCACAAATAGATACACTGCAGCGAGTTGTCGGGTGTCAGAGCTCTCAAACGGCCTGCCAAAAGTCAAATGTCGCACGTGATGACATCAGATGAGTGGTGTACTGTATAACTGGTTGCATGACATCACAACCATATGTACCCCCATTTGCCATTGGGGGCATGCTACATTGTTTTTTGGTGGTCTCCCACCATGTGGCCCCATCTGAGGTAGCTACTTCTGTGGTACAGAGCAGTGTTACCTAAGGATTATGCCTCGCAGCCGACTGGAACACACCAACAAGCGATGGCGCTTCACCTATGGGCAGAAAATGGAGATAGTAAGAGAGAGTTGGAAGGTGGGTTGAGACAAGTTGTTTTGGCAGACAAGCATAAGTTTAATGAAAGCACCATCAGGACAATTTAGAAAAACTGAGAAAAGATATAGGCATATGTCAAGAGCAACTCCACAGCAGCAGGATAAACTGTAATGAAGATCAGGAATGCAGCGCTGAAGACCACGGAGCCACTTCTACTCCAGTTGGTCGAGAGGCAGAGACAGAGAAACATCCCTACTGATGGCACCATGATACATGATAAAGCCAAGCATTTCTACAGTCAGATAAGTAGATGGCTAAACCAGAACTCAACACCCTTCATGGCCTCAAAAGTTTGGTTATATTTGCTTATTAAGAGGAATGGGTTAAGGAGTGTTAGTTTAACTGGTGAGGGGGGCCAGTGCTGATGTTTCTGCTGCTTCTGCCTTCCCTGCATTTCATAGAGATGTCATCAGAGGTGGTGGGTACACCTTGGACCAGATTTTTAATGCTGATGAGATGGGGTTTTTTTTTTTTTTGGGGGGGGGGAATGCCCAAAAGGAACTATCAGTGGTGTGAGTGGCAGGCCTGTGGTTACAAGGTGTCTAAGGAAAGACTCACTCCTAACCTGTAATGCCTCTGGGACCTGCAGAATGAAAGCACTTGGTGTCTCATGAGTCAGGAAACCACATGCCTACAGGAACTGTGACATGGACAAGCTCAACGTGCACTGGATGTACAATAAGAAGGGGTGGATGTCAGGTGCAGTTTGTCTGGAATTGTTTTGACAGGTGCTTCACAAAAGAAGCAGAAGATTTCTGCAGTTGGTGCAACAAGGCATTTAAGATCCTGCATCTCTTAGACAGTGCACCAAGCCACTCACCACTCCTCGATGATCACCACCCCACAACATCAAGGTTGTGTTCATGCCTCCGAATGTAACCTCACTTCTCCAGCCCATCGACCAAGAAGTGATTGCAGTGTTGAAGGCAACCTGTGCCTCGAAGGCCTTAGCTATGTCCCAATTTGGACAAGCTGGCAACTTCACCAGATTCATCACGGCCTGGGTCACCTAGCTCTGGCATGAGCCGTGACTCACCACTGCCACCCACTATTGCCACAGCCACCTCTACACCACTCTAGGGAGGCACAGTCTGTCATCAACTTTTGGAAGTTGTTTAACATGAAAAACGGAGTGGACACCATTGTTGAAGCCTGGAATGAGCTGACGCAGGCCACGGTGCATCATCCTGGTGCAACATTTTGCAACGTTTGCCAGGCAATGGGCTTGACATAGAGACTGAGCCACAGAGTGTTGATTCAGCAGTTGACACAGCAGTGGAGGCAGCAAGGAGACTCACTGGCATGGAACAACTCGACGCTGCTGACATACAGGAGCTTCTTGCCCCAGACTCCACCCAGGACACAGAGGAACGTTGGAGCAGCTGCAGGAAGAGAGTGAAGAACAGAGAGAGCCAGAGGAAAGGCCACCGGGAGAGATAGCAACGAGCATGCTGAGAGAAATTATGGAATTGTACGAGAGGCTCACCTTTGTCACCACCAACCAGGACACAGATAAGGACCGAGCCAAGCAAACTGCTGCTTTAGTGACCAGTGGTGTGAGGCAGTACACAGAGATGTTAAGGGAGAGAATGAAAGCTCGCCAGCAGAAGATGATCACAGACTTTTTTCGAGTTCGTCAGGAAACTTCACAACAACCATCCTCTGGCAACGATTCAAGCCCAGAAGACAGTGCTCAACCAGACAAAGAGGTTACGTGAATCGTTTGACTTCGACGAGGGAAACAGCCAACCACATCTTGATGGTGACTACAGAGAATGGGGTCTGGGGGTGCTGGGGACAGTGGCCTGTAGATCTAGTCAGGTTAGTGACCTAAACTTTTTTTTACTAATGTTTAGGAACCTTCCTTATGTATTTTTAATAACTTCCTGTAAATGAGTACCAGAGTGAATGTCAGAAAGGTGTTTTTTTGGAGGGTTTGGGTGGGATTTGGGGTGAAAAGGGCGACTTTGGAAAATGTCCAGTCTAGGTTAGCTCATTATAATGGAACAATTGGAACATATACCGAGGAAAAGCTTACCGCGGCATGTGGCCAGTGTACATTTCCCTGGTTAAAGGAAGGAGCACTATGAGACTAAAAGAAAAATGTGAGTTTTATATTCTTAGGGATGATAAGGTTGATGAGTTCCTATTGTAATTTCTTTACCATATACTGTATTATTAACATCATTTGTTATTACTTAGCCTTTTTTTGTTACACCAGCGGCCAGGTGGCAGGCGCCAGTTTCTGCTTGGGTTTGTTGCTGCTGTGTGTCTCATGATCATCGTAGACTTGGCCTTTGAGGTAAACCAATTGATATATTGTAACTCTTAAATGCATGCAAGTCAGATTTCACTTTTCATCTCAGCATTTATGATACTAGCATTCCTTTACATGCCTTCCCCTGTGCTACACGGGCATCTGGCAGTGTTCATGACTGGACTGTAATGCTGCCATATTGCAGAACTTCTGCCTATCAGAATTCTTTTATTCCCTGGACTTCATCTCTTTGGAACTCGCCTCCCCAGAAAAGTTTCCCCCCCAAACTTCAGCCTACAGTCATTCAAGTCCAATTGTTACAGATTTTTTATGAATAGAGGACACCAGTAATCTGGTGTATGGAATATTTTTTTTATTTAATTTATTTTTCCATCCTCAGTTCATCTTTTGTAAAGAAAAAAAAAATCAGTACTGCACCAGATTTGTAATTTCTGTACATAATACAGTATTGTAATAAAAAAAAACTGTCTATTCATAACTGCATGACAGTTTTTTTGTATGAGTATTGTATTGGAGTAATTCCAGCCTTCCTTCTCATGTAGCTCTTGTAGGCAACAGTACAATATATTATTGTCAGATTTGAGTAGTTGATTAACTTGCCGTACAGTAAATGTATACATTACAGTATTTTCTGCATTATTAAAATTTAGTAAAAATGTGAACTTTTTCTGTGTGTAGCTAATGTTATTGTAGGTTGTTAATTTGTCTGGGGCACTGTACATTGCTGTACTGTGGCATAAGAACTCTCCTGACTTTATAACTGTTAAAATTCTTTACCAGATGCACCGTCTTATTGCTGAGGAACGTGTGAAAGTTGAGTCTGGGGAGCTAAAGGCTTCATGGCCCACCCCACCCCCACACAGTGAGGTGGCCAAGGTTGCCAGATATGTTGTTCACATCTCGGGTATGAATTACAGTACAGTCTCCATTGAAAGTTGTTTTGCAGTAAATTGCTGGGGAATGATCACCCCGTTCTTCATGTAAAGTTGCTCATGGTTAGATATACTGTGTACTGGACAGGACATTTTTAATTTTATGTTTGAACTGTGTGTGTGTGTGTGTAAAGATATACAGTATATATTTTTAAGTCTGAATTTTGTGTGTGTGTGTGTGTGTGTGTGTGAGAAGATATACAGTATATATTTTTAAGTCTCAATTTTGTGTGTGTGTGTGTGTAAAGATATACAGTATATATTTTAAGTCTGAATTTTGTGTGTGTGTGTGTGTGTGTGTGTGTGTGTGTGTTTATCTTTAACCCCTACACCGCAGGGTTGTCGGAGGTGCACCGGGCCATTCCCGCGGGGATATTCACTCTCCGACTGACTTTTAAAAAATATTTGCTAAAAATCAGTTATTAGTCCTAGAATATTATAATTACATATGCGTATGGCACATACCTTCAGCTTTCTCCTGGGATTTTTTTTTAGCACTCGTCGACTACCGTAGGACTTGGGGAGACTTCTGAAGTTGGGTAACTAGTCTCCACCTTACACTTCCCAACATCCCCTAATCTGAATACCACTGCCAGATATTATCACTAGAAACACTATTCAGTGATTTCCAAGTAGTTTGGAATTCATACTAAAAAAAAAAAAAAAACACTGTGAAAGCAATGTAAAATACAAACGTGTACGAGCCTCCCACTCGTGCTAATTTGCTGCTGGTATTCTGTCATTTCTTACTCATATACACACTCACACTTTATTATTTCTAGTACTTTATTACACTTATATATATCTACAGTCCTTTATCACTTCCACACGATGTTTAGTAGGAGTAGAGGTCACAGGGCCTTTTATAATAGGCGCAAAAGTGGCAGAAATGGAGGGGCATCATTTCACCATGAAGGACGAGAGCGAACTGGCTGTATCTCGGTAGCCAAGAGTTGAAAATGTCAGCTGTTAATGTATATGCTAAGAAATAAGTCGTAGGAAATCTAGACAGTACATAATAAATTAGGTAGTTATAGGTGAATACAGTAATCCCTCCAATATCTGACGTAATAGAGCCAAAGGCATGTCTGGATATTGGTCCTGAGGCTCCAGCACTGGTTTTTCATGACCCTAACCTAACCTAACCTAAATCAGAAAACTACCTTCCTACCTCCCTAGTGGACATGTATAGCACTTATTTAGGTCCCTTTTCACATAAATAATGCATACATAGCATGAATTTATTGAATTTTAACCAAAAAATGATGATTTAGGGGTGAGTGAGTCATAGGAGCTCAGAACTTGCCAGCATAGTATAAGTAAGTATCGGACATGGAAATCATCTTTTCTCACATTTTATGCACTAAATTATTGGATACAAAGCATCAAATACAGTAAATGATGTTAATTGCTACCAGAAAAATGGTTAGGTTAGGTTAAGTTAGGTTAGGTTTGGTTAGGTTATGACCGGACATGAAATTCACTGCTTCAACCTTTTTCATAGCTGGTGCACTTAATAACCATGCATGAAAGAATTAAATTAAAAGCAGGAAATTATGATTAACACAATGTTAGGTTAGGTTAGGTTAGGTTAGGTTAGGACATGAAATTCACTGCTTCAATCTTTTTTCTAGCTGTTTTACTTAAGAACCATGCATGGAAAAATTAAATAGCAAGCAGGAAATTATGATTAACATTTAGGGTAATTTTTTAACACATGTACAGCATGATGAAAACAGGTTAGGCATGAAAATCTTTATGGTAACCATAGGTTAGGTTAGGTTAGGACCAGACATGAAATTAACTGCTTCAACTTTTTTTCTAGCTGTTTTACTTAAGAACCATGCATGGATGAATTAAATTGCAAGCAGGAAATTATGATTAACATTTAAGGTAACTTCTTAACACATTAACAGCATCATGAAAACAGGTTAGGCATGAAAATCTTTATGGTAACCATAGGTTAGGTTAGGTTAGGATGTCACGAATTTTCTACATTGTAACGTTGTGTTGAGTGAGTCGTGACATTGTCCCGTAAATTTGAATTGTCTCTTGGCGCGTTAGCCGTTGCACGCCGGCGCGCGCACCTCCCACGCTCGGCGCGCGCACCTCCCTCGCTCATCGCGCCGCCGATTTGAATGGGAGCTCAGTTTGCTTGTAGATGCGGCGCGACGCGGGACGCCTCTCAAAGGCTCTGTGCTTTTCTAGCGTTTTTCAGATTTCAGCTTGTATTGGCGTGTCTCCTGCAGCCCCACCCACTTTGGTGATCGTCACAGCAGCTCTGTTTCATCCATACCGATCAGTATTTTCTGGTTTTTTCCTAGGCTAAGCTTTTTGAAATATTTAGCCGTTATCTGAGTGTTTGAGCGAGTGAGTGCATTCCTTTATTTGATTTGAATTTCATGTAACGTAAATTCATTTCTTTGTAATTAATAAATTCACAGTTCTTTTCTTGAGCTTTGTTAAACTTGTTAACTGTGTTTAATTACTCCACTCTGTTATTTAATACAGTTTGCTACTCTGCGTTAGCACAACTTTTGAATTAAATCACGGCCGGTACTTAGGCCAGCTTTAACATCACTCTCTAAATCCGTTGTGCTAGCTGGGAGTTGGCTCAGCCAAGAGCCTGTTATTATTATTATTATAATTTTTTTTTGATTGTTGGGGGGGGGAGAAGAAACTTTCTCGTAGGCCAACGGTACAATATTGCAGCTCAATATTGCAGCTCTGCTGCGTGCCGTTGAGGAAGTTTGTAATTCTCGACCCTAGAGAATTGACATAGCACACTTAGCTATACATTGTATACCAATTATACAATATTTCATTATTTCTTGGGAATACTTAAATTTCTCCTGACATCTGGCGATACGCCAGAGTAAAAATCTCATTTTCCCCTGACATCTGGCGACCTCGCCAGAGCAAACTCTCATTTTCCCCTGACATCTGGCGACCTCATACCAGGATAAACTCCTAGTTTAAAATTATTACCGAATCACTCACTCATATCTATCAGTCTCAGTTGTCACTCAGTCTTAACCAAGCACGATGGAGCACAGTACATTCGTGCAAGAAGCTAAAGAGATGGGGCTCACTAACCCCCAGGAAATTCGAGATTATGTCCTGTCGCGCTTCAATGTCGAGCAGGAACGTGAAAATGCCGCCCGTGAAGAGCGGAAAATCGAACGCGAGGAATGTCAAAAGCAGCGGGAGTATGAAGAACGGCAGAAAGAGAAGGAGCGGGAGGAGCGCGAGCGCCAGCGGGAGTGCGAGGAACGGCAGAAAGAACGCGAGCGGGAGGACCGGGAGTGGCAACGTGAACACGAACGCCAACTACGTGAGTGTGAGGAACGAGAACGAGACAAAGCACGTGAACACGAACGCCAAGCACGCGAACACGAATTGGAAGTCTTAAAGCTAAAGCGAGACTCCATGGCTTCAGGCACACCGGGTGCAGCCAATTCAAGCTCCTCTACTGCTCTCCCGGCACCTATTCTAGCGACTCCACGTCTTAAGCTTCCCTCTTACAAGGAAGGCGAGCGAATCGAGCCATTTATAGCTCGTTTCGAAGACATGGCAAACCTGTACGATCTGGATGAGGCAGCTAAGCGGCTTCAATTTCTTAGCCTGTTTAAGGGCCCCGCCCTCGACATTCTCCACAGAATTCGCGGAGAGAATCTCACGTATGAGATGATGAAGTCCGCACTCATCAAAGCGTACGGTCTTACTGTTCATCATGCTAGAAGTCAGTTCATGAAGGCGCGTCTCCAGGAAAAGGAGACAGCCGTTCAGTTCCTCGACCGTCTCACGGTTGGGCGAGTGGATGGAGAAGGACGAGACTCCCAGCACACAAGAGGGAGTGATTGACCTCGTGCTGCGTACACAGCTAGAAAAGTCGTGGCCTGCTGAGCTTGTAGCCCAGCTAAAGATGTCCAAAGTGAAGGACGCATCAGAAATGGTACAAACCGCTGATGCTTTCTTTAGTGCATATGGGTACGAAACACGTAAGCAGCAGTCCGGGAACAGGACAGACTCTGCTAAATCTGGTAAGCAGTCCCAGACTGAAACCCAGCATCAAGGCCATTCTCAAAGTAATGGTCATGGTCCAGGCAAACCGCAGAAGGACCAGTGGCAGAATTCACAGAAACCTGACTGGAAGAGTTACAACAAGTACCCTAACCAGCAGCAGTACCCTAAACAGCAGCAGTATCAGCCACGTAATCGCCAACCGGGACAAACCTTTTCGACACCAGCCCCAGTGTATCGGAGGCAGGAGGCGAGTGCAGCAGCCTTCATTCCTCAACAAGCACAGGATGGTGCCGGTCCCGACAGCACAGCTCCTCCTTCACGGTTCACTAGTCCCCCTGAGACGGTGAACTCTCCTCCACAGGCCGTCAGTGCTCCTGCTCCCCAGATGGTGAGTACAGCTTCTCCTACACAGTTCACTAGTCCCCCTGAGACGGTGAACTCTCCTCCACAGGCCGTCAGTGCTCCTGCTCCCCAGAGGGTGAGTACAACTCCTCATGTTTCTAGTTCGGGTACGATCCCTAAGGCAAATACTCCTGTCACATTTGAAGAGTTATATGCCAGGCAGCCTTATCAATGGCTGGCCGCTTCCTCCACAGGCCCTCCCACAGGTAACAGTGCCTTCCTTGTTCAGCCAGGGTTTGTGGGAGGTGTTTCTGTTAATGTACTGAGAGACAATGGTTCCTCAGGTTGTACTGTCAGGCAGAGTCTTGTTCGTCCTGAAGAGTATACAGGCAGACAGGTACAAGCTCAGCTTATTGACGGATCAGTGAGATTGTTTCCTGAGGCACGTATCCAGGTAGCATCTCCCTTTTACACAGGTTCAACAGTTGCAGTAGTCATGCAAGAACCTTTGTTTGACCTCATAATAGGTAACATACCAGGTGCCAAGCATAGTTGCACCACTGATGTTACTACTCAGACTTCGGCTTCAAATTGTGTTGCCCCAGTGGCTTTTGCAGTGCCGCAAGATCTGATTTGCAGGCAAGATGTTGTCCAAGAGCAACAGACTGACCCGACCCTTGCTGTTGTGTGGAAGAAGCAAAAGGGTAGAGTGACCAAGTATTCACGGGGTGGACGAGCCAGGTTCCTTCGCAGACAAGGACGGCTCTACCGTGAGTCACGAACACCCGAGGGCGAGGTTCGATTGCAGTTTGTCGTTCCCGCAAACTACCGCCAAGCAGTGTTAGAATGGGGTCATTGCTCAGCAACAGGAGGTCATATGGGCAAAAGGAAAACCCAAGGCCGTATCCGTGCTGACTTTTTCTGGCCAGGAATGGGACAGGATATAGATAGTTTTGTGCACTCCTGCAATGTGTGTCGACGTACCACCATTCAGGAAAGTTTCCTTCCTGTGCCGTTTGAATCCACACCCATAATCTCTGAGTCGTGTGAGAGAGGGCAGTGGTAACGTGAGTGTCTGTTGTACACTGGGTTTCCTAAGACTGCTGTTCTAAGAGATTTGAGCAATCCAAGAACTAGCTTGGTTCCCAGTCAGTACTGTTGCTAAGACCTCACGTCGCTTGTTGGCCCCACAGGACATACTATGTCTGGGGTCTGTACATACATATGTATTGTAGCTCATGAGTGCACATTCTCGGCGATCCCAACTGGCGACACCGACGACAAGCCCTTATTAGTCGTAAGCGTAGGGCTTGTGCATATTGTATGTACCGTAGATTAAGGTAGGTTAAG
>JAGKTI010010111.1:0-29230 GCA_018397915.1 Birgus latro
ATTATTATTATTATTATTATTATTATTATTATTATTATTATTATTATGTAGCAGCCGTGGCTCAGTGGGTTAGAGCGCTCCGCTCTGGCCATAGGGTCGGAGGATCGAATCCACCCAAGGGTCATTGGTAGACATCAGGAAGGGCATCCGGTCATAAAATGCTACACGCTCCAATCCAAAAAGGCCGACGCATGCAAGCATGTTGTAGCCTTCAAAAACGAAACGATTATTATTATTATCATCATTATTATTATCATTATTATTATTATTATAATATGTTCAGTACTTCTCCAAATTGTGGCAGTGTTCTTTAGTTTTTCAGCTATTTAGACATTAAAATGCACATGGTGATATCCAGTAGATTGCCAGACACTAAGAAAACAAAAATCCACAAATTAATCAATGAAGATGATGGTTGCAAAAACAATTTTAACTCTCTTGGGAGCCGTAAACTTCCAATAAATTTCTGGGACTACAGCAGAACTGAGAACCCAGCTATGGCTATTTTCGCATTCACAGAGAAAAACATTTCCATGGCCAAATTTGTCCCTGGAAATTTGTTACATTGGTATGAATTATATACCATCATCTTCGCTGATGTTCAGAAATGTTCTGGAAAGAGGTAAAGAGAGTTAGACAAGGTGCCAACGAAGTTAGTTGGGGTGTGAAAGATAAAAATGGTAGATTACTAGTGGAGAAGGGAGAAAAAGTGAACAGATGGAGAGAACACTTTAATGAATTGTTGAACATAGAGAATGAAGGTAAGGCAAGTATAAGTGGCTAGGGAATGGCTGGAAGAAGAAGGGCTGTGAGAAGAAAGGAAGAAATCTGTAGGATGGAAGTCGTGGAAGCAATGAAGAAAGTCAAAATGGAAAAAGCCCCAGGAATTGATGGAGTGTGTGGTGAAATGCCGAAACATGGAGAGATAGTAGTAGAATGGATGTGGAAGGTGTGCAGATTGGCCTGGGAGGAAGGTAGAGTCCCAGAGGATTGGAAGTCGTTTCGTTTCGTTTTTAAAGGTTCTAACATGCTTGCATGCGTCGGCCTTGGTCACCTAATGGCGGCTCTCCATGCTGCTCGATCCCTGGCAGCCTCGAAGTCAGGTATAATTATTCCCCTGTACAAAGAAAAAGGGGAAAAAGAAGTGTGTGGTAATCATAGGGGCATTTGCCTTCTTAGTGTAATAGGAAAAGTATATGGTAGGATACTTATCGACAGAGTTAGGGAAATAACAGAGGAATTAGTTGGAGACAAACAGGGAGGTTTTAGGAAGGGAAGAGGTTGTGTAGATCAGATATTCATTCTCAGATCTTTAGTGGAAAAATTTTTAGAGAAAGGAAAGAGGTTGTATGCAGCCTTCATGGATTTGGAGAAAGCATATGACGGGGTGGATAGACAAGGATTGTGGAAAGTATTATGAATATATGGAGTAGATGGGAAGTTGGTGATGGCCGTGAAGAGTACGTATATGGATGCTAAGGCTGCAGTGCGTGTGGATGGCGAACTGAGTGAATTTTTCCATTTGAAGGTTGGATTGAAACAAGGATGTGTCATGTCTCCATGGTTGTTCAACCTGTACATGGATGGATTTATGAAAGAGATACAAGGTCGGGCATGGGATGTTGGAGTGGCCCTAGTGAGAGAGGGCAGTGTTTGGAAACTCCCTATACTGTTGTTTGCAGATGATACTGTGTTGTTGAGTGAAGACGAGGGGGAGCTGCAAGGCTTGTTGGATGAGTTTGGGAGTGTGTGTAAGAAATGAACTCTAAAGGTGAATGTAGGGAAGAGTAGTGATGGTCTTCGAGAGAAGTGAAGTCAGTGAATGTGCAGTGAGATTTGATGGGGAGGATATGGGGAATGTGAGTGCATTTAAGTATTTATGTAGTTTGATGAGTAAGGATGGAAGTCTGGAGGGTGAAGTGCTTGAAAGGGTGCAGCAGGGAAGAAAGGTTGCTGGTTCTTTGAAAGCAGTGATAAGAATCAGGGAAGTGAGCATGGAAGTGAAAAAGCTGCTACATGACAGTGTTTTGATACCATCTCTAACATATGGAAGTGAAGCTTGGACCCTGTTGGAGGGACAGAAGTCAAGAGTGAGAGCAGTGGAAGTGAGTTATTTGAGAGGAACATGCGGAGTCACATGGAGAGACAGACTGACAAATGAGGAAGTGACGAAGCGTTGTGGTGTGGATGTGATAGGAAGCATTAGGAGAAATACATTAAGATGGTTTGGGCATGTGGAGAGGATGGAGAGTGAGAGACTGATGAGAAGAGTGTATGTGAGTGAGGTGGAGGGTGGGAGGGGGAGGGGGAGGCCGAGGATGAGATGGAGGGATGGAGTGGGGAGGTATATGAGAGAGGGGAGGGTGAGCTGGAGCAGGGCGGTGAAATGGCGGGGAACAGAGCGACATGGAGGCGACTTGTTTGTGGCCACCCCATACGGGATTAACCCGCCCAGTCCCGACCTCTTTTTTTACCCAACCCACCCCCAGAACCCGACCGATTATCAACTTGTATTTTTTTGGCTCAAACCTGTAGTTTTGGTGAGAAGCATCAAAAATTCATCAAGAAAGTGCTCACCTGAAGTGAAAAATATTCTAAACAGGTAAGAGATCCCTCACCTGACCACCGTTTTTTATCATGCCGTGCTCCATAAAATATGATCCCTATGTGAGGGAAACTTAACCAAAATCATGCAGCCTCGTAGATATTTCTTTATTTGCTATGAATTTATATGTAGTAAAAGAGTATATTGCTTTTCACACATTAACTTAGGCATTGTAAGCGTCCAAATACATCAACATATTGCACCTAACTTGGCGATGTTACCTCCTCATTACTTCTGTTCATTACTAACTCTGGTGCCACATAATCTTTGTCCTCCACATCAGGAATCACTTTCGCCTTGAATTTCATCGTCAGAGAGACCGTGGTGTACTGGCCCGGTCACTGCTAACAGGTGAGTTGCGAGAAAATCATGCACCCTCCGAGGGGAGGGGGTTGAACAGGGTCAGGCAGTGTTGCCGCCTGGATGGGAGTAGAGGAAGGTCTCCCACATATGCCTACCAAATATCACCCACGTGTCTTGAAAAATGTGCAAATGACGAACCTAGCAATTGACTGATGTACGATGCACGTCTGTGGGTCTCGGCGTGAAAAAAGTTGTGACGTGCATCGTACGTCGGGAGGACTGGGCGGGTCAAGGCATCTGGCAATAGATAGATAGATAGATCTTTGTTGATGTTTATACTAAAGTAAGCTAATAAAAACACACAAATCTGATGAGTAGTACAGAAATTATGTGAGAATAAACATGTTCATGAGTAAAAATTGCTTCAAATAACTTCCCAATATCCTAGAGCAAAATTTTGCCTGCACCTTACCAAAGCTAAGCATATGTCTTGATGAAAAATTTCACAAGCTTTCTCATGGTGTTTATGGAATCTCCCCCCTTATTATTATTATTATTATTATTATTATTATTATTATTATTATTTTTTTTTTTTTTTTTTTTTTTTTTTTTTTTTGTCCAACTCTGGGCATAGGCTTCACAGCCTGCTCCCGAGGTCCAATAGTCCTCTTGCATACCATACACCCGCACATGTCACCACTATGGCGCTAACACCCACCTTTCGTATTGAATCCATCCTAGGGATACTTTTACTACATGTCATTGGGTCATTTGGTAGGTCAGTGAAGCCTGCTTTTATGAAGTTCAAAACCTTAAACTGTTTCCAGCCCCAGCAGGGATTCAAACCTGGGTCCATTAGGACTGAAGGCCACTTCTCTACTGATTAAGCCACTGCCTCCCCCTATAGTATTTAATTAAATTCCCCCAAACAAAAAAACAAAAAAAATCACTCGGCGATGCAGGGAGGGAAGTGGTGGGAGGCCAGGCAGGCAGCGCACTAAGTAGTGGTAGTAGAAGGCAGGGGGACAGGGAGGGAGACACGCCTGGCAGTGCTGAGCATTGAGGAGGGGAAAAGCGAGGGCGGCCGGGGGACTTCAACTGTTTGGTGAGGAGCCGGATGGCCATATTTGCTGAGCTTTTGGGTTTAAGTCTGTATTACTCCATGCATGACCGGTAGCATCCGAGTGATCCGGGCGGCCGGGGGACTTTGACCATTCGGTGAGGAGCCAGATGGCCATATTTGCTCAGCTTGTGGGTTAGGGGCTATTACCTGCCCTCAGCCAGAGAGGCCAGCTGGCTGTCAAACTGATTCTTTTAATCTGTAGTCTGCCTAACCGGCAATGTCGGAAATTTTATGTTCAGATACAGACAAATAAATCTGGATACGGCCGTAATGGTGCCAAGGTCTGATGTTTGGATACGGAGGATCTGGATAATGGAGTGAATACGGTACATGCATATCGTTCGGCTGGCAGTGTAATTGCTTTGTTTCGGGATGCTGGCTGGCAGTCACGCATCCACACTGCTTGGCGCCCACATACACTTGCTATATCCCATTCTTCTACTACTTCTTTTTTTATATTCCTGTGTGTCCCTGGACATTAAAGCGAGTGGATGTTGTGCAGTAGGACATTAAGCGGCATATGACTGTATTGGGCTTTTTGCACTCTTTATGGATTGTATATTGAACGAGCAGTGAATTATATGACTGTATTAGCCTTTTGCACTCTTTATGGATTTATATTAACCCCTTCATTACCGAAATCGCTAAGGTTTACGCTTGTAAACCTAGAAAAAGTTCTGGCGAGGAACCGATAATTGTAATGTAAGGTTTACGGTGGTAAACCTGATAAGCATAGGGAGGTATAGGAGGGTAGGAGTGTTGGTTTTGGGGTTACTAGAGAGACTTGGGTTGTAAGAACTGGCAACTTGACTCTGACGTCATTCTCCTTATCATGGCCATGCCATTTCCATATCAGAATCCATGCCAGGCCATGATTGACATCATTTGGGTATTTTGGATATGATTTATTATTTCAAATGTTTTGGGCATATATATAGACCTATATGGTATGATATAAACAGAAAAAAATAGTTGCACTAGGCATATCAGCATGTGGTTACCATGACAACCACCCTCCTGGGCCCCACAACCAACCAGCAGCCAGTTCTCACCCGCAACCCCTCAGTATCCCCCAAGCTGCATGCTGTGACTGTGTGTGTTTTTTTTTTTGGCTGTTTTTGCGTGATCATGGCGTCATCTGATACAGATGACGAATTTGATACAAAGCTTGCTAGTGAGTTAGATGAGTCTGACGACAATGAAACTCAATCAGACATCAGTGAGTGAGTCAGACGATGATTATATACCAGAAAACGACAGTGATAGCGAGAGTACGAGTGATGAAAGCGAGATAGATAATTGCTCCAATCCCAGCCCTGTAGGCTCGCCATTGTTGCAGAGTCCCTGAGGACCTGCCTTCACCCTCTTGTTGGATCCGTTTGCAGATCAAAGGCCACCTCCACTACCTACACTTCACCTAGACTTTCCCAACGTACATCCTGCAGTGTATCAACGCCACGAGGAGTAACATATGAGTACTGTATATACCTTTTTGTCTGTTATGTCTATATTTATAGGAACAACGAAAGTTTAGTAAAGTATATATATCCCTACACGTATACTACTATGGGAAATGTATTTCAAATCATGCACAGTGTACCTCATGGTCAACATGTACTTGAGAATATAAAAGTAATATAAAATGAAAAACAGCGCACTTATGATAAACGATCACCCCCCCACTCACACGCATGAACTTCCGGGAATTCGGTTTGACGGAGGGAGAGCGGGGCGGCTGGGGGTGGGAGGCGCTGTAATGAAGGGGTTAAACGAGCAGTGAATATGGCTTTCCTTTTTTACGTTTTCTTGGGAAGAAGTACAGTGTATTGTGGCCTGTGTACCATACCTGAATACAGTATGGTATATATTGTAATGCGTAAGAGAAGCCCATCCCTGACTGGTCGTTCTTGCCAAAAATTGAAATGTAGGATGATGTATTTAAAGTTCTCAAGGTGGAAAGTCTTTTGTTTTCAACTAATTTTATACTGTACTTTTTTTTTTTTTTTTTCAATATACAGTAAAACCTTGATATAACGGATATAACAGACTTCAGTAGACCGGAATTCGCCACTTTTATCGGACTCGAGGTGGTGGCGACCATCATCCACTCACTTGATGTAGTGCTGCCTACTTCTTCCTTAGCCTTTATCATTCTTTTTCTGTGCCTGCCCTCCTTTCTTCCTATTTCTCCTATATTTCCTGTCACTTCTTACTGCTTTTCTTTCCTTTACAGGTGGCATTACATTGAGTGACAAGCCAAATGGTTTCCTGTAAGCCAAGAAACCATTTACAACGCTGGGTGGTAACCATATAACCAAACCGTACGTGCTCCCTACGTGTCAACAAGTGGGTTGGTGGAGGGTTAGTGCCCCTCCCCGTAAAAAAAAATAACTCAAAGTCAAATGGCCACCCCTTACGGGATTATGGTGTCTGGCAATAGATAGATAGATAGAGGACCTACCGGACTAAACTCCTATATATCGGAAAAAGTCCGATATAGCCAGAAAGCAGTCCGGACTGCCTGACAACTTCAGCTATGTTCACCACAATAAGACAAGTAAAAGACATGTTTTTCAGTGCACAGTACAGTACTATTATACCATTTGATTAATGTAGTGAAGGTATAACACAGTACAATACTGCAATGGTGGTGAAAACTACCGATGCAATCTGGACTAATGTCTGATATATCGGAAAAAGTCCGGATGTCGCTTTTATCGGAAAATCACATATTTCGGACTGGCCTGAGCCCCAGTTAGTCCGTTATAGTGAGGTCTTACTGTATTTTTTGCAGTTCACCTTGAAAGAGCAAGATATAAGAATTAATTTGACAGAGCTGTTAAATAACTGTTTTTCTTACAATGGTAGCACTACAGGCTTTGTGGTGGGATAACTTCACATACAGTACTATACTGCATTGTACTTGGTGTATAAAAAAATTTTCTGTATGCTACCGTAAGTTGCATATTTTTTCCCCAACATTACATACTAATAAGAATTTTGGATTTTCAGAATTATAAAAGTACAATTGAAGATATGGAGTACATTTCCGAACTTGGTAATGGCACCTCCGGCAATGTGGTCAAAATGCGTCACAAGTCTTCTAAAAAGGTCATTGCAGTCAAGGTTAGTAGACTGTCGAGCAAGAAAGCCAGGACTACAGCTAGTCAAGACATTAAGTGTACACTAATTGCATCTGTATGATATCAATGTAAAAGCACAGTACAATTACAGTAGTAGGGTAGCACAGGTACTGAGTATTGCTATAATCTGTTAGAGCATCAGTCACTTCATTACATTGTAATATAGTTATTTTAAGGTTAGATAAGTTTGTATATATGTATTCAGTATATTGATCAGTCAGAGTATATACTCCATTCTCTAACAAATCACTCTGCTTTTTAACTCTAGCAAATGCGGCGGTCAGGGAACATGGAAGAGACAAAACGTGTATTTTTTGATCTTGAAGTGGTGCTCAAGTCCCATGATTGCCCCTACATAGTGCAGTGCCTTGGCTGCTTCATCACCGATTCAGACGTTTGGATCTGTATGGAGCTCATGGCCACCTGCCTCGATAAACTTACCAAAAAGTACAAGCAGCCTATACCTGAACCTATCCTTGGCAAAATATCTGTGGCTGTGAGTATTCTCTTTATTAGAATGAGACAATACTGTAATTGGCTTACCAATAAGTCAGTGGTGGTTTGTATTGCTTTAAGTTGTTTTCAGATTTTTTAATGAGTCATGTTCTATTGAATTAATAAAGATTTTAGACCTGTGTTGTGAGGTAGTGGTAGTTAATTATTGCACCCACTGATACTCTCTTAACAGACGCTGAAAGCTTTGAACTACCTGAAGGAGTCTCATGGCGTAATCCACCGAGATGTAAAGCCTTCCAACATCCTGCTGGACGAGCGGGGCAACATCAAGCTATGCGACTTTGGTATCTCAGGGAGACTAGTAGACTCCAAAGCCAAAACTCGGAGTGCTGGATGTGCTGCCTACATGGCTGTAAGTCCTGTGATCTTTTAGTGGCGACTCCTTACACTGCTTGGTCTTTGGCAGCCTCCCTGTTCAGTTCCATGTCCCTGAGATCACACTTTGTGACCACATCCCGGGGATTATTATGCAAAAAGCATAAAGACTAGATTACTGATTTTTTTTTTTTTTTTTTTTGAAGCATACTACAGTACAGTACATTATGCTGTATCTGTAAACATCATCTTGATCTTGGTAGCTATGTAAGTGTTTATGATTTTTTTTTATTAAGTAGACACATTCAAATTTAACATCACTACCAAAGCCTTTTGTAATTCTTGTAATGTCCAAAGATGTTACTCATACAGGTAGGGATTGTAAAATGCCTGGTCTTGTACTCAGGGGTCTACTTTATCGGATGCTCATCACAAAATAATGTTTCCCACGCCACTGGCTCCCCTCGGAGGCCTCTCACGTAGCAACCCTCATCATAAATCTTGTCCACCTTCCCTCACCTCAGGAGGTAGCCCATACAGACCTCTAGCCTGAGCAGTACGACTGAAAGGAATTTCATTTCCTTTAACCTTACTTTTACACCAGTGCAAAGTATATAACACTGTTTTCTCACTATCATCTGTTACACACATAATACGCAGACCAACATGAGGTACTTCCAGATTGTGGCATCTCTCAATCCCTGGTTAATTCCCAGAAAATCACAGAGCCCCCAACACACTTCTTTCCAATTAGGTGGGTTGTCTACCTATGGGCCTAGCCTGTATAAAACAAGAGTGTCTTTGTATGCACTCAAAAGAGATCGCACATATAAACTAAATACATGCAAAGGTTCTCATATTTTCCATTAGTTAAAGGACAAATCTCTTATCTAATAAAATGCAAACTATAGCAAGCACTACAAACTAAATATCATGTCACAGAAAATAAGAAGGACTTTATATTCATGTGATGTGCAGTAACATTCCAGCCCCTTAAATGAGACTCCTTTCATTTACAAAAATTACTACTACATGGCACATCTCAAACACTTACATAAGTTTCCACTAAGGTGACAAAGCACAATAATGCTACAAAGTATACTAAACTATGATGGTACACTTAAGCTAAGGTAGTAATACTGAGTACACATTAATACTACAAATTCACAAGCTTATCCAGCCTTGTAGAGCGGAGCATGTCACACACTGTCAATCAGGAAGCAGTATTCTGGCCTGAGTCCTGACTGCTCAAGGCTCAACTAACCTACTGTTGGAACTAGACAACCACGCTCACCGGCTTCACGACGTGAACTCCCAAGGCTCCCAGTAGCAAACCACAGGAACCCTCCGATGACGTCATCACTTGTGACTTAGATGTGTGCGTGCGCACACCCACTAACACTCTCGTCCTCTCTTCTAAATTTGACATAAGATTCCAAGGACGAAGCTGGATGGTCTATTTGCGTCTGATGCACACTATGTATCCAATACATAGAATTTTGTTTAATTACTATCAAGACCCAGTCTATGACCACATACAGATATGTGATGTCTCTTAAAGTATTCTAAACTTTCTAGTCTCGGCTGACTGCTGCACGCAGTCGCTCGGTCGAAGCACCTTTCTTGGTGAGACAATCAGCCAGTTGTTGTGATGTATCCACCCAGGATACCTCATCAATCTCCCCCCGCTCCAACATGTCCCGCAACACAGCAATATCAATGCGCAATCTCCTGTCTTCTACGCTCTTACAGGAGTAAAGGGCGTCCACCAGACTCTTGTTGTCGACGAAACACTTTATTTTGATCTTTCCACATCCAGAAACCTCACGCAATATGTTGGAGAGATATACAGCAGTTTCAGCACATTCAAGCAGCGCCAACGCCTCAGCAGATAAGGTAGATTTGACGACCCTCCTGATCTTCCTTGTCTGCCAAAATATAGGACATCTTGCCTCACTAGCATCTCGTAGGAAGATCACAAAACTTCCCTGAGATCCATTGCCTACAAGGTTGGCAAATGAGGCATCCGAAAAGCACTCTATATGACAGTCCTCGATTGGCCCCATTCTTGGAATGTATAGCTTCATGTTGTCAGTCTTTACCCTTGAGATCACCTTATTGAGTCTAAGCAAATCCGCTACAGTAGCTCGGTTGCTATTCACGCTCAACTCACACACATCAAAGGCAATATCTGGCCGAGTGTAGGTGGCAATCCAATTGAGTTGCCCAATTAATGCTCGGTACTCCTTTTTCTCAGACTCGGACAGCTCCCCTGATTTTACTGCTGCACGATGTTTACTCAGCGTGACTGGTTTCAAGGATGAAGCATACTGGAATTGGTCGAGCGTTATGCTGCCATCGATGTTGGAGATGACATTGAGACCAACGTATTTGAAGGCTTTTGATTCTGAACTGCCGATGAGGAATATTTGACTCAAACGGTTTATCACTTGCTGTTCAAACTCATGTGTACCAGCCCAAAGGAAGTCGTCGACGTAGATGCATACAATGCCTTCGACTTTGCCACCATTGCTCCAAGAGAACAGCGCTGAATCCAGTGATGATACTTTAGCTCCGAGACTCAACAACTGATCTTTTACGCGCAGATACCAATGCCTAGCAGCATCACAAAGGCCGTAAACAGTTTTCTTTAGTCTCCATAGCTTACCATTTGCATATTCAGGCGGAGGACGTAAATGAACAACTCTCTCAATGTCGTTACCTTGCAAGTAGGCAGCTTTCACGTCCATAGTGTGGCAATCCCACTGGTTGGTGGAGGCCAAAGAAAGTGCCAAACGCACTGCTTCCTTTGAACAAGTAGGCGAGTCTTTTCGGAGATCCACTGTGTCTTCCTCAAATCCTCTGGCGACTAACCGGGCCTTAACAATAGGCTTTCCATTTTTCAGTTTTTCTGTCACAACCCATCGAACCGTTATGGCACCTTGCCCAACATCATCTACTTCCTCATACACATCATTATTCTGCCAATTTGTAATTTCATTTTCCTTAGCACATAATACGGCTTCAGAGGTGAAAAGAACAAGCAATTCTGTGTCATCATCAACCACTTCCCATTCGCTAAGATCATTCTCCAAATCTGTCCAATCAATGCTGCCAGCAGAGTCTCTCTTCAAATTATAGCAGTGTTTGTACTTTCCAGTGGCTTTACCTGCCCGACTTATAATCCTTCCAGACACCAACTCTCCACTTTCTGAATGTATTCCCTTTATACGTTGACCAACAGAAACTTTGGGAAGCTGATTAATCGGAACAGAAACTGTGGGAGGCTCATCGACTGGGACCACACCATCATCCGACTCGTCATCTGGTGGATAGTCATTCAGCACTTGCGTAGGATCGTCATTAGGCTTCTCCTGGACAACATTTTTCTTCTCATCACTGCTGACATCACTTTCGACTGTAGTATCTTGCTCTGGCGCTCGCGCTAGACGACATACGTGCACTCGCACGTATACACCGCCGTGTCTCACCAGAATTTGTTTCCCATCTCTGCCTATTACAATTCCAGGACCGTGCCACTCATGACTGTCATTTCTTTTGTAGAAGACTTCATCTCCATTCTGGATGTCGTTTAGGTCACTCGAACGTACGTTGTGCCGCAGAGCCCTAGCCAAGCGTTCATCTGATTCGGTCTTCATAAACTCTTGTCTAGCTAAATGAAGAGCGTTCAAGTTGTCTCTCACAATTTTCGATGGTGATGAAGGTTCCAAGGCTGGAGGATCATTTGCGTACACATTAGGCAGACTAGGGTTTTGACCAAAAACAAGTTGGTTTGGAGAAAAGCCTGAGTAGTTGGTAAGAGCATTTCTTGCCATTAGTGCCCATGCCAAGGCCACATCCAATTCACACTGGCTATCAGCCATTACCTTCCTAACAATGTCACCAATGACTGCATTTTGACGCTCACAGACTCCGTTGCTCCAAGGACTCTCTGCAGACGTTGTCATGATCTTGATATTGAAGGCCTCTCCCAATGCTCGCATTTCCGCATTATTGAATTCACAGCCATTGTCTGTAAGAATTTTTCTAGGTGTGCCAAACACAACAATCCAACTCCGAAATATTCCTTTGATAATGGTGGGCGCACACTTATCTGCGATTACTATCGCATTACAATACCTGGTCGCCAAATCAACAAGGACTAAGAAATAATGCTTTCCCCAAGCTTTTAAATCCATTGCTATGGCTTCATTAAACTTAGACGCCATGGGCAAACTGACTACGGGTCGGGGCTTGGCTTTCTTAAATCTGCAACAGACTGTACAAGCATCAGATACAGCCTTGACAGCCTGTTCCAGTTTTGAACTTTTAATTCCCGCATCTGTGATCAGTTTAATTAGTTTTGCCGATGTAGGGTGTCCAAATTGCCTGTGAAGCTTCAAAGCGGTTTTTTCTACGTCACCCCCACGAGTTGCCAACATGATTGTTTCACAAAATTTACGATCTAGTCATAAGGAAATTGGAAGTAAGTAATGGCCTGAAGATGAGGACTTTAAATCAATGATAGTTCCACAAATTTTGACCTGGTCAGTTCCAAGGTTAATCACCATTTTTGCTTTTTTCATGGAACGTCTACTCAACAGCAAGGGAATATTGCAGTCCACAACATCAGTCACGATGGTAGCACGCATGTTTCCAACGTAGCAGGGCAGAGTAACACGTTTGAGGGAAGAAACTGCGACACCATCAGCAAAGGTAAACATTGAGGATGACGCTTCTTCTCTTACAGCATCACGTTCATAATCAGTGAGCTCACTTAGATAGCAGTTGATCCATTCAACTCCACATACAGTTGCAGAACACCCTGTGTCTAAAAGAGCACATCCCTTAGATTCTTCTACTAGAGTCTGTGACTTACCTCTACTAGCGGCATCATCAGCATAGCCCATAAACATCGACAGATGCACTGTTTCAGAATTCTCTTCTCGGCTGCCGTCGTTTTCGTATGCATCAGGACAGTCACGTGCCCAATGAAATCTAGAATCACATACGAAACACTTCGATACCTTTCCGTCAGGCCCAAGTGGGTTCTGCCTCCTGCCGGTGGATGAGCGTTGGGGAATTCTAGCAGATACAGTTGAAAATCGGCCACTACCCCGACGTCGATCACGTTTTGCACCACCCCGCAACATTCTCCGTCCTCGTCGAGTACCTCTAGCAAAAAGCGTTTCGTCACCCTCAACTTCGTCACTCCAAAATACTGGTTCGTCTTTCACCTCCCTGGCAGACACCGGTGCCTCGTTCTGCCTGCCAATTTCACCAGCAAAAATACGATTCAGGGCAGATTTCATATTTTCGTATGTCACCTCAGTTATCGCGGACATCACTAATTGTCGTTCACTGTCTGAAAGTTTGCATGCAGCTAAGAGCATAAAAGCCATCACAGAATTTGGCAGTTCCATGCCCTGCTTGGTAAATTTAAAGTAAACATGCTCAAATTCTGTCACAAACTCCTGAATGTTCATATCACTGGCTCTTCTAAAGTTATACAGCTCAAAAAACGCTGCAAACTGTCGACGTCCTTTGTCCACGAGAAACAAACCGTCTAATTTTTTCAGCAGGGTCTGAACACCATCCTTCTGCTTCAGAACATCTGTTTCAATCTGCGAAGACGCCACCCTCGCTCTCCCAGACAATGACAGATGTATAGCTAACGCTTGTTTTTCTGCCGCTAGGTCCGTCAGTTCGCACCAAATGCCAATATCCTTTTTCCAGCTCTCATATGTGGAATCATTTTCCAGTTTTGGAGGCCACTTGGTCGAACACGACGCCATTCTCGAACTAGGCTCTGCTACCAGTGTTGGAACTAGACAACCACGCTCACCGGCTTCACGACGTGAACTCCCAAGGCTCCCAGTAGCAAACCACAGGAACCCTCCGATGACGTCATCACTCGTGACTTAGATGTGTGCGTGCGCACACCCACTAACACTACTGTATGGCTGCCCTCCAACAAACACAACTTTGGTGATCACTGGCCTTACAAACTTATTGTAGGCTGTGCACACTTCTACACCATGCACCAAGCTGTCTCTGCCACTGAACACCTGTGTTACTCTCAGAGGCCAGCATTGCCTTGGGGTACCTCCTTCCATCACTAAAACCAAGTCCCCCATCTGGAAATTTATTTGGGGCTCCAGCCACTTTTGACGCAACTGCACTAAAGGAGGGTACTCTTTAAGCCATTGTTTCCAGAAATGATCAGATATAAATCGAACATGTCTCCATCTTTTACCATACAAATCCTGCTTGCACATTTTACCCTGTGGAGCAGCATGACCTGGATGGAGCAAGAGCAAATGATTTGGGGTCAAAGCCTCTAGATCTTTGGGATCATGTGACACAGGTGTTAAGAGCCTACTGTTGACAGTTCCTCCTACCTCGCAGAAGACAGTCTCTAACGGCTCATCATCTGGAACCTGATTCCTTAGCATGACAGTCATAATGTTTTGGATTGTTCTTATCTGTCTCTCCCATATCCCTCCCATATATGAAGCTGCAGGAGGGTTGAACTCCCACTTGATGTGCTTGAGAAGAAGCTGATCCTTTACTTTGTTTGACTCATTCCACTGATTCAGGGCTTCTCTTATCTCTCACTGAGCCCCAACAAAGTTAGTGCCATTGTCCGAACGAATCTTTTCAGGAGCTCCTCTCCTCACCATAAATCTGACCAAAGCATTTATAAAGGAATCTGCATCAAGTGAGTTCAGCTTTTCAATGTGTACGGCTCGCACTGTTAAGCATGTGAAGATACAGCCATATCTCTTCCTGGGACCAGCCCCTCTTCACTAGGAAGGGCCCGAAACAATCTATCCCCACGTACGAGAAGGCAGGCTTGTTAGGAGTCATTCTTTCCTGAGGTTGCTGGGCCATTTGCTGAGAACCCATCAGTCCTCTACTTCTCCTACAAGTTATGCAATTTCTTGTTACTTGGCTAATCAGTGGACACTGCTGGACAGCTGCTGCAACATGCTCTCTCCCGGCATGTCCTGTATTCTGGTGAGCTTCCCTAACAATTAGCTCTGCTACATGGTGTTGTCGTGGCAACATTACTGGATGCCTTGCGTCTTCTGTGAGTGGTGTCATATGAAGGCGACTTCTTACTCTCAGCAGGTTGTCATCATGCATATAGGGTTCTAAGTGGTAGACTGAACTATTTGAGGGCACACATCCTTGTGCTCTAAGAGCTTGTATCTCTACACTGTAATTCTATCTCTGGATGTAGTTAAGTATAGCATTCCCAGCACCTTCAAAGTCTGTAACTTCAGGATCCTTGCCCTTCAAGGACCATGAAGCAGATTTTCTTTAAGCCATGCTCCGAATTGTCAGACTCATGCTACATTCTTCTTCATTTGGAACCAGCTTGAGAAGCTTCCAATTAGGCTGTCAGTTGCACTCTCTGTGATCTGAGATACTGCTGATGCCGTCGGTATCTGTTTAATTTCTTTGTCATTGTTCGAGATTTCAGGATTTTCTTCAGGGCTTTCTGGCCACTTTACTTCTTCTTACCAGAGGAACTCCGGCCCCTGTTTCCATCTTTCATTGGTGATTATTTCATTTCCAGTCAGTCCTTGTGACGTGTCATCAGCAGGATTCAGCCTCATGCTGATGTGCCTCCACTGTGTGGCACGGGAACCACTGTGAATTGCTGCCACTCTGTTGGCAACAAAGGTGTGAAACCTCTTAGACTCATTCTTAATATACTGGAGAACAATCATACTATCAGTCCAGAAGACAGATTCTTGGAGCTTTACTTCCGTCTCTTGATGCAGTGTAGAGTCCAATTTTACTGCTACTAACGCTGCTAGGAGTTCCAGTCTAGGAATTGTTAACTGTTTCATTGGTGCCAACATAGATTTGATTGTTAACAAGGTACGGTGGATTCTTCCTGCTTCATTCTTTATTCTCACATAACTCACAGCTCCATACGCCTCCTCAGAGGCATCACAGAAATGATGCAGCTGATAACTAATGACCGTACCAAAGTCTGGTGGTATGATACAGTGGCCAGCTCCAAATTCTTCTAATCCTGGCAGGTCTTCCAACCACCTTTCCCACCTTTGTTTGCTGTGTGGAGACAACTCATCATCCCAACCTTTACCTAGTCTGCACTCAACCTGAAATATCTTCTTAGCTACCAACACAAAGGGAGAAACAAGACCCAAAGGATCATCTACTGAACTCAACACACTTAGCAATCCTCGCTTCGTGCTTTCCTTTCTTTACGATTTTGTCCTAATACCCAATGTGTCACCTTCAGTGTTCCATTCAAGACCCAGTGCACATTCATCCGGTAGAATATCTTGATCAAGGTTCATCCTCTTCACTTCTTTAGCTCGTTCTTCTGTGGGTATTGAGTTAAGCACTTGTTTGCTGTTGCTCATCCATTTCGTCAAACTAAAGCCTCCACACAACAGCATCTGACAAAGTTCAGGCACTAGAGTCACTGCTACATCCTCAGAACTTACAGACTTCAAACAATCATCTGCATAAAAGTTGTCCAACACAGTGTTCACAGCTAATGAGCTAAATCTACTGGACTGATCAAGTGCTGTGAGATGAAGTGCAAACCCTGCACAACTTGGACTCCGTACTCCACCAAACAAAAGTGCAGTCATCCTGTAAACATGGGGCTTCTGTGCAGTGTCTTCGTGTGTCCACCAAAGGAACCTTAACACGTTCCTGTGCTCTGGTGTAACATGTACTTGATGGAACATGGACTCAGTATCTGCCATAACCTCTCACTTGATGTAGTGCTGCTCTCGGGTGTCTGCCCTTTCCTCTCCTCCATTCTTCTGTCCTTCAGTCCTCTTCTGTCTTTCTTTTCTTCATTCTTTCCTTGTCCTTCCTTGTCCTTCTGCCTGCGGGTGACTTTACACTCCTTCTTCTGTCTCTCTTGCCTTCATTCTTTCCTCGTCCTTCTGCCTGTGGGTGACTCTACTCTGAGTGACAAGCTAAATGGTACCCTGTACACCAGGAAACCATTTACTACTGTGGGTGGTAACCACATAACCAAATTTTGGTGCCTGGTGGTTTAGTGGGTAATTACGGCGCTCCAATTGGATTGAGCCGGTTAAGGTTTATATCCAAGGGGTGGTTGGAGTTTATTGCTCATGTAATTCCATTCAGGGATGAGTGAGGCTGGTCACTCTCATCTTAAATATCATGACCAACTTGCCTAGCCCCAGGCTCCTACACTCCTCTGTGGGGCAGCATAGGATTGGATAATGAAAGAATGAATAGCTGTTTTCTCCTACCTGAATCTAAGTAACACACCAAGCAGTTTATTTATGAGATCCAGTCCCTTATATATGTACTTGTTGAGTGAATATCCCTGGGACTCAGCTGCTCAGCAAACACTAATCTGAACTTATCAGGCTCACTGGGATGTTTCATGTTAAACATAGGCAGGTACCAAGTCATCCCTGGGAATGCACTGATTTTTTCTTCCGGCACCCGTTCAGCATATCCTTTAGCCACTAGGTTGTTCACTTCAGACCTGCACCTTTCCAGAAGACTATCGTCCTTAGCTAAGCATCGCTTCGGTGATCGAAGGCGCTTCTCTGCCATACTACGATTATCATGCAGTCCAGGTGGGTTGGACCTGAATGGTATTGGTAGTTCATGATGACCGTTTTTTAACACAGCAGATCGAGACCAAAGATCCAAAACCCTTTGGTCCTCTACAGCCATTGTTGGCATCTCTAAGTATTGACCTCCATCTACTGCTCAGAACATTTCCACCTGAGTCTCTAGGCTTGTTTCTGGCACTGTCATAGAATTAATGTAGTTGGAGAGGACCGTTTCTCCTTGAGAGTTTTTATTCACTGGCCTATTAACCATCCAACCTAGTTTTGTGCGGATAGCGTAGGGATTGTCATCTCGACCACGACTTACCTCTAGTTGTACTAAGATCTCTGGGTAGTTCTGACCAATAATCATTTCAACGTAGAGGTTGGTCATGTGAGGAACTTTAAGATCTGGCAACTGCTCCCACTGCTCAGAATGCTTAGGAACAGCTATACTGTCTTGAAGATCAGGGATCTTTTTCACTGCAAGCACTTCTGGTAGGCTTACTAGCTTATTCTTACGACCAGCACCCTTCAGTTCTAAGGAAACTATCGCTGCGTCTGCATCTGTCTCGCTGTTCAAGGTGGAAAGGGACACATTTTATGGTTCAACTTGAAGATTCAACTTTTCCATGAAAGACTGGGAGCAAAATGTCCTGTTACTCCCTGTGTCTACCAAAGCAGGAGCTCGAACAGTCTTAGATCCACCTTTGCCTCGTACTGAAACGCTAACTGTCGGCAAGGCTATTTTGTAGTCCCTGGTGCCCTGCATCTGTAGCTTCTGTGAGTAAACTTAGATGTCTTTTCGTTACTTCCACTGGTTCCCTTAGTCTTCTTATCCGTACCTTGGAATGCCTCGTCCAGTAGCTTGGAATGCCATAGGTCGCAACCCTTTACACCATAGGTAGACCACTTCCTACACTGATCCACCCAGTGTTCTCCATGCAGGCAGTTGTAACAGAGTCCTCTTTTTTAGGAAAAACTCAGTCTCTTCTCTGATGTCAAATTTTGGAACTGCTTACAGTCCGGTAACCAGTGTTCTTTATTGCAAAGCTGACACCATGGTTTCTTCTTGTTGCTTGCATTCATAGCTCCGGCTTCACTCTTGGTCTTTGTGGATTCAGCCGAGGTGGTGGCAGAGTCCCTATCACGAACTTTAGTACTGAAACAAGCTTTCTTGGATGCAATTTCCCTCTTGGGTTTTGTTCCCTTCTTTTCTTCATATGGTGTCTTACTTACGTTTCCATACAGTGGCTTGTTCGCTATCTTTGCAGATTCCTCGATGAGTTCAGTAAGCTTTTCTGTATCTGGGTACTCCTTATGTTTCCCTTTGAAATGGACCACCTCAGTAATCCATTTTCTTCTACAGTCATAGGGCAGCCTCTCAGCTATTTTGACTATACTGTACTCTGAGTCCAATCTGTCTCTTTTTCCAATAGCTTTGAGCACCTCCAGGCAATCCTTGATGCTATCCGCAAGTTCTTGCAGCCTGTCCTTGTCATTTGGACATATTTGGGGGCCTTGAATGACCTTGTTTAGCCAGACTTGTGATACTGTGAGATCATTACCAAACTTCTCCTTCAGGATCTGTCTTGCCTTTTTATACCCTTCTTCAGCCTTCGTCATGTAACAACATGACACCGCTCTGGCAGCAGGTCTAGTACACAGCTGCAACAATTGGTTCTTCCTAACTTCAGGACTAACTGAAGCACTACCGTTGGATTCGTCATAGTTACTTATGAACCGCCAGTAATCGAGCGGGTTTCCTTCAAAGACTTGTAACTCTATCTGTGGTATATGATGCATTTCTGTGAGATGTGGTCGATCACACTTCGAGCCTGCTGCCTGTGAATCAATACATTCATCACTTCTCGTGGATGGTTCCGTGGGAGGAGGTTCCTTATGGCATTGGTACTCTGGCTGCGATGTCATCAACTCAGGAGGTTTAGACGGCCAAAGTGGCTCAACTTAGGTGCCATTATCATTCTCCCCACCACATGGATGCCATGGGTTTGCATAAGGATCGAGTCTCATGGGTCTGTCGTCCTTGGCTGAACTCTAAACCTGGTTGTTCCATGGGACGCTCTCAAGTGCTGGTTTCAACTTTGCTCCAATTCTCCTTATTTCTGTAGCCGTTCCCATGGACTTCCTTTCTTCATAGTCGTCCCAAGCTTGTTGAGCAGCGACGGCTGCAGCAGCTCAGCTTGCAGCACCATATATTCTGATTTCAACTGGTTTCTTTTCTTCGTCACGCTAACGTTTGTTCTTTTTCCTCTATCTCAAGTTCCCGCATCTTCTTTTGTCTTTTTACCATGTTTCCTTGTTCTTCTAACTCAGGCTCTTGCAGCCTATTCTGGAGAATCTCTTGGGCATTCCTAAGCTTGGCCTCTTGCTCAGCTCTGTGCGCCATAGCACTCTTTATAAATGAAGAATGTTTCGAGGATGCTTTCGATGGTACCGTAATCCTCGACCCTGAGGCCCTCGAATTTGCTCAGTTAGGTCTCGCTGGGTCTTTCACACTAGGCCCAGTATATTCCTATCGCCTCAACCAGCTCCTAGCTTGGTCTATATATTCATGAGCCCTTTTTCTAGCGAGTTCAAGGTATGATTCTGCCAAATCCTGCTCCTCGTCATTCTGATGAGAGTGAAGGATTTCAGTGAGCTTTAAATGACATTCCTCAAGACTTACCAACAGAGGCTTCAACACCATCGATTGCGAACCTAACTGCTTGAATATTGGAATTATCATTCGTAATGAGTAACTGCAAGGCTTTGAGTCTCTTGGTTATTGTCCCTGATTTACTGGCTCTTGAACTTTTCAAGGCTTCAATTTTTTCTTATATCACTCCATCTTCATCATCTGCTTGTTGACTTTCTTGATTACCCACATGGGCTACCTAATGCTCTGCGTCCAGCTCATGCTGACCCCTTTCAGTTTTATTAGTACAGTATTTTCACCTGACAGCAGCATCTGAGTGACTAGACATCTGCTGCAGGTTGAGGAGCTCATGCTCTTCTATCTTATGAGACATTTTTACTTCTACAGTGCTAGATAAATGACAACTAAATTCGATTTGCCAACAATTACAGAAGTAATATCTAAATACTTCTGCTGAAACCAAAACAAATGACGTCAATCAATACAACACCATACAAATAGATCAGTGGCAAAGTAGTTGCATCAAACATAGCATTCAGTACTGCACAAATCATAATTCACAACAGCAATTCAGACAGTATTGCACAGCAACAACAATATTGCAAATGAATAAACAAAGCACTTCAAGGCAATTCATTGCAGTTGTACTCTAACACACTGATCTTTACTATTGCTCAGCATCTAACACAGCAATATTAACTACTGCACAGCACCCACACAGCAGTCTTAACTACTGCATAGTACTCTTTCTTCAAGCATGCAATCATGCATCAAACAATATTAACCCACCGAGTCCTACCGACATACGATGCACATCACTACTTTTTGTCACACTCAGACCCACCGACGTGCATCGTACGTCACTCAGTTGCAAGGCCCATCGTGTGCACATTTTTCAAGATTCGTGAGTGATTTTTGGTAGGCATATGTGGGAGACCTTCCTCTACCTGCTGTCAAGTAGGGATACTGCCTGGCCCCAGCTGACACCCCCTCCTCTCCCTCCCCCCCCACACTCGACAATTCATCTGTTAGCAGTACAGTAACCTGGCCAGTAAAGACATGTTGCCCCACGGTCTCTCCAATGACGAAATTCACTGTGAAAGTGATTCCTGAGGTGGAGGACAAAGAAATAAAGAAGCTAGAGCAAGAAACAAACAGAAGTGATGAGGTGGTAATGTCATAAAGGAAGGTGCCATATGTGGATGTGTTTGGTGACTGAACAATGCTTCTGTTGCCTATATAATTGTGTGAAAACCAAAATAGTCTTGAACTACACATGAATTCGTACCAGATAAATAAATAAATACATAAAGTGGCTTGAATTAGTTTACCCTCCCATAGTTCGTTTTCTTTAAAGCCACGTACCCTGAGAGAGAACGAAAGGTAAGGCTGACTGTCACCTGTAGCAACATTTATAAGCTCAGGAGAGTGATTTCTCTATGAATTTTCGATGTTTCCCACCAAAAGCGGAGGTTTGAGCCAAAAAGAAAAGAAAAGAAAAGTTGAAAATCGGTCGAGTTACGAGGGTGTGTTGGGTAACAGATCGGTTGGGACTGGGTGGGTTAAGTTGTATCAGAATGATGTTACGGTGCAGTATTCATTAATATCTGAGTAGCCGTTACCATGTAATGGCAGCATCAATTCCCCTGTTCCCAGCACTGAACTCCTATTCATTTATCGCTAGTTAAAACTGGGAAATTTTCAAACTGTTCCATTCAGACATGAATACTATAAGTCCACTGATGTTATATCTCTTGGCTACTCGGTTGATATTTCCCTGTGATGTTCAGTAGGGCCAAAATTGGATACACTGGGTGGGTCTCCACACAAAATGGCAGTCCTTGGGCCAGAACACATAAATCAATCACCTCACCTTGGGCGACGATTTTCTTATGTGAAGCAAATCTTCGTACTTCGATGTGTAACGTCCAAAGATGTTATTCATACAGGTAGGGATTGTAAAACGCCTGGTCTTTTACTTGGGAGTCTGCTTTATTGGATCTTCGCCACAAAATTATGTCGCCTACGCTGCTGGCTCCCCTTGGAGGCCTTTCGCATAGCAACCCTCATCATAAATCTTGTCCACCTCCTCTCACTTCTGGAGGCAGTCCATACAGACCCCTCGCCTGAGCAGTACTACTGAAAGGAAGTTAATCTACTTTAACCTTACTTTTACACCAATTCAAAATATATAACAGTGTTTTCTCACTATCAGCTGTTACACAGATACTTCACAGACCAACTTGAGGTACTTACAGATTGTGGCACCTCTCAGTCCTTGGTTAATCCTCAGAAAATCACAGAGCCCCCTACACACTTCTTTCCAATTAGGCGGGTCGTCTACCTATGGGCCTGGCCCGTATAAAGCAACAGAGCCTTTGTATGCACACAAAAGAGATCACACATATAAACTAAATACATGCAAAGGTTCTCATATTTTCCATTAGTTGAAGGACAAACCTTTTATCTAATAAAATGAGAACTATAGCAAGCACTACAAACTAAATATCGTGTCACAAAAAATAAGAGAGACTTTTGTTTTTTATGCATTGTTTCTTAGTGTCTAGCATTTTACTGGATATTCCCATGTGTGTTTTGATGTCTAAATAACTGAAAGACCAAAGAACACTCACACAGTTAGGTGGGGTACTGTACATGTAGGTTGAAAATAGGTAGGTAGGGTATCACTCTGTATCTGGATTTCGTCCGTATCCGGACGTACTGACGTATTACGTTGGATAATCGAGGGACTATTGTACAGTAATCCTATGATTATCTGATGTAATAGAGCCAAAGGCATGTCCGCGTGATGGTTTCCTCCGGATAATGGACTTGTTCCCTGGCCACCCCTTCGTACATAACCTAACTTTAAAAACCAGTGTAAAAGGCCACTACAGTACATCATACAACACTTTTTCCTGTTGTTTAACATTATCTGGTCAAGCAGACCTATAACCCACAGCGAAGCATTTACCATGGTCAGGCAGACTCCGCAGCCACAGACAAGCAGTCACCACTGCAGGACCATACCCTGCAGTGGGCACACAAAATTTAGTGGTAAAATGGAATAAAATCATGGTAAAAGGAACTAAAATCATAGTACAGTACAGTAAGCTAGAATAAAATCAGAGTCAACACTCACAATTCGACCATCCCGCATCAGTCTTACCCAGGATCTCCCACAGTTTAAGGATTTGAATTTCGTTAAATCAAGCTTTACTGATCTACCAGAAGACCCGCCGACATGTCGCAAAATTACCCCCGCTAATACCAATACACAAGTCCTGTATGAGACAGCCTTAGCATGTATTCAATATGGACGGTGGGTGTTAGTGCCGAAGTGGTGACATGTAGAGGTGTATGGTATGCAGGAGGACTGCTGGGCCTTGATAGCAGGCTGTGAAGCCTATGCCCAAAGTCGGATACATTAAAAAAGAAAAAAAAAAACATTCATCACTACCCTCTTCCTTTTCCCTGGTGAGGAAGTCATCATCACACACCATAGGAAGAGGCATGCAAGTAACAGCAAGGCCTGAAGCAGGCAGGAAACAACCACAAAAACCATCATGTGCCCTGCTGTAACAGCTGTCCAAGAGATGTTTACTGTGGCTGCGCGGGAATTGAGAATGACTGAGGGGGGTCTCTAGTGGTCCCTGGGTGAACTACCCAGCCAGACAGGGTGGCACAACTGGGCTAGTCCTGCCTGGCTGGGTGCAAAAATGTTTGTGCTGCCATAATTTCTGCCCAGACACAAGCATTTTGTCCAGATATTATGAAACAGTGTATGATTAATGGTTTTGAACAACCAGATCACAGAGTCTGGGTAATGGATTATCCAGGTAATGGCCGTCCGGATAATAGAGGGATTACCATAATTAGGAAGATGATATAGCACTGATAATTCATGAAGGAGCACTTAAGAGGTGTGGATGAATGTCCAGTGAATGCTATAATTTTTATGTCAGTGAGGCACATGTTAGAGTGGATGGATATATACTTGAATGGTCACGAATGGGGTAGGGTAATGGCGTATAATGTTAGCATGGTTCAGGTGGGTGGGTGAGTAATGTACGAATATACAAGGTCTGATTGAAAAGTTTCTGATCATATTTTTTTTCCCCTCGTAATCCAGTAGGAGCAAGGGGATGTTACTCAATGGAGCTTGATCTTGCTGCGTAGCAACATGTGTTTGAGGTTGTGTTCTTGATGGTTGCATTTTCATTTTGTGCTGTAATGGCCAGACAAATTAAGCAGTGTTATTACATCAGATTTTGTGAAAAATTTGGTGACACAGTCTGAAACCATCAGAAAGATTCAGCATGCTTTTGGCGATGAAGCAAGGTGAAACTCACACTGATAGTTTTTTCAGCTACTGGGGTGTTGTTCATAATGAGTACTCTCCAAAAAGCCAAAATCAATGAAGAGTATTGTCTGGGAGTTCTCCATCACTTGCGGAATGCAGTGCGTTGAAGGAAACAGTTTGTGGGAGGTGGAGGACTGGCAGCTCCTGTCCACTCATCCCATCTCATCCAGGATTTTTAGGCCAAACACAGGATTGCACAGGTCCGGAAGGCTCCATCCTCTCCTGACATGGCTCCCAGCAGCTTTTGGCTATTTCCTAAACTGAAGATTCCACTGAATGGCCAGGTTTTTTCACCAGCTAAAGATTGGATGCTTTTCGATCAGACCTCGTGTGTGTGTGTACAGTATTTACCTAATTGTACTTACCTAACTGTGATATACAGGAAATGAGCTACTCTCATGGGGTCCCATCTCTTTTTTTCAGTAAGTCAAATTTTGCTTTAAACTTGTTTAAGTTTTTAGACTGGACGATCTCTTTGTCCAGTTTATTCCACAGGTCTATGGATCTATAAGTAAAACTTTATTTCTTGATGTCCTTCAAGCAGCTTGGCTTCTTCAGTTTCAGTCCGTGTCCTCTTGTTGCGCTCTTATCCCATACAAACAGATCTTCTCTATCAATTTTATCTACTCCCATCCTGACCCTGAACACTGCAATCTTGTCGCCCCTCTCTCTCCTTTCCACTAAGGAAGCCAGATCAAGCCTTTCCAGTCTCTCTCTGTACAACAGATCTCCCAGACTGGGGACCATCTTGGTTGCTGCTCTTTGTATTCTCTCAGTCTTATTTATATCTTTCTTTTTGTGTAGGGACCACACTACTGCTACATATTCTAACCAGGGTCAGATCATGGCCACTCTCAATTTTTTCATCCTCTCTTCATTCATGTTATGAAATGCTACTCCTATGTTGGTCAAGAATTTTTGTCTAAAAACTATCTTGTTAATGTGTTTTTCAGGTGACAAACTATCCTGGACGAGCACTCCCAAATCTTTCTCTTCTCTCGCTTTTGTAATGGGTTCATTACCCATCAAATAATTCAGTGATGGCCTATTTCCAATATTTTACATTTTTTTTTGCATTGAATTTCATATCCCTCATCCAGCTCCAATCATGTATCCTATCCAGATCTCCCTGCAGCATTTTACAGTCCTCCTCAACCTCTACCTTCTTCAAGATGTTTGCATCATCAGCAAACAGACTTGCATAACTGTTCACTCTGTCTACCATATCATTTATGTAAATCGGGAACAATACTGGCGCCAACACCGAGCCCTGTGGGACTCCACTTGTTACTTCTTTCCCTGCAGACGTTCTGCCCTTTATTACTGTCCTCATTTGTGTGTCTCTCGAAAAGTCTCTCATCCATTCCAGGAGGTTTCCCTTCAGTCCTCCTATATGCTCTAATTTCCACATTATTCTCTTGTGGGGTACCTTGTTGAAGGCCCTCTCCAAATCTAAATACTGTACACACAATCCACCCAACCGTCTCTCTCCTGTAGCACGTCAATTGCTCTTGGGTAAAAGCTCAACAAGTTTGAAACACATGACCTTCCACTTCTGAATCTGAACTGACTTTCAGTCAAAATATTCATCTCTTCCAGGTATTTTATCCATCTATCTCTCAGGATCCTCTCACACAATTTTGCAACCATGCTGGTCAAGGACACTGGTCTATAGGTCAGGGGTTCTTCCTTGTTTCCTCCCTTATAAATTGGTACCACATTTGCTCTCTTCCATTCTCGAGGCACTTTCCCATCTTGCAGAGAACACACAGTTAAACTGTGAATCTTATCCGCCAGTTGTTCTCTGCATTCCTTCAGTACCCGATTAGAAATTCCATCCGGTTCTGGGGCTTTCGTTACATCTTGAGTTTCCAGTAATTTATACACTTCCTGCATTTCCACTTTTATATCTTTTATCACTACATTTCTAGTCCCTCCCTCCCCCTCCACAAACTCCTAAACTGATTGGAAACATTTGTTCATTATTTCAGCTTACATTGCCACATCTTTATAGACTATCTGTCTATCTATTGCCAGACGCCTTAATCCCGAATGGGGTGGCCACAAACAAATCGCCTCCATGTCACTCTGTCCCCTGCCATTTCACTACCACGCTCCCAACTCTCCTTTTATTTTCAGTTTGGTGATTCCTTCCTTTTGTTTCAGTTTGTTATTGACAGATGTATAATACAGTTTGGGTTCATCCTTACATTTGTCAGTTATACCATTTTCAAAGTTGCTTTCTTCCTCTCTACATATTCTTGTATATTCGTTTCTAGTTCTTTTATATTCTTCCTTTGTTTTGCTTTTACCCCTTTATCTTCATTTGTTCCACGCTATGTCCCTCTCTCTTTTCACTATCATACACCTTTTGTTAAACCACTCATTTTTCCTGTTTTCTTTCCTGCTTACTCTTGGAACAAATTTTTCCACTCCTCAGTGAGAGGTCTAGAAAGATATCCCACTTCCTCTGAATCTCTCTTGTTTCTCTGAATTTTCTCCAGTCTGCATTTTCGAAATATTTTCTCAATTCTGTAAAGTTTGCTTTCCCAAAGTTGTATCTTCTCTGCCTATAAAGCTCATCTCTTGGCACTATGTTTCCTATTATCATATGGAACTCAATGACCACATGATCACTTGATCACTTTTTCCTATAGGATACAGATATGTCAGAGATTCAGTTACTTAAGGTTCCTTGGTTAGCAGTAAATTTAATCTTGCAGGTGTGTCATCACCTCGGAATCATGTCTCTTCTTTGACCCACTGCGTCATTACATTATTCATTACTATGTTTAACAATATAGTGCCCCACGAATCTTCGCTGCCTCTTGAGTCCCATTCCACCCAGTTCACCTCTTTACAATTAAAATCACGTATTAGAATTATATTGTTGCTTTTCTCAGTCACTTTCTGTAGATAGCTAACAATGTCTGACAACATCTAGTATTCATCATCATTCCATGCTTTTGTCTAAGGTGGGCCATATACTACTGCCACATCTCTCGTAGCATTCGCTCCAGTTTCTAATTTCATATTTATCACTTCAGCCCTACCCTCTCCCATTTCCACAGTATCTACACTTACATTGTTGTTCACTGCTATCGTCACTCCTCCTCCCGTTTTTTTCTTTTCTGTCTCTTCTCCATAGTTTGTATTTACCATCTCCCATATGGATATCAGTATCGTCACATAACTTGGTCTCTATAAAGCACATAACATCAGGTTCATGTAGCCTCAAGAAATCTTTGATTTCTAACCTTGCCGATATTAATCCATCAACATCAGTATACGCCACATTCAAACTTTTTTTTGTTATTTATACCCTCTTCTCTCCTTCTCTCCGGCGGTACCACTTCCTCAATTTCTGATCCATAACTCTCCAATAAAACACTGTCTTCTCTTCCTCCATTCTCTCTTCGTTTTTTTGCCTTTGCTTCCTTTACTGACTCCTTTATTCTAGCTCTTTCTTCCATATTTGCATCTCTCCTTATCCAAACATTTTTGAACCCCTCTTTGTGTGATAATTTCCATGTTCTATTGATGATTTCATTTACCATTACCTGGGACTTAACTTTACCTTCAGTGGCCTTGCTCCTCCTACCTTGTACAGTACTTTCCTAACCTAAACACTTCTTCAATCTCTTCTTGAACTTCGTTGTTACCCTCCATAAGTACTGATATTATCTCTCTAACCTTACGCAATTCTTCTCTTTCTGATCTTATTGTCATACATTTTTCTTTTACTCCGAAAATTATTACAGATTTTTTCTTATCTGGTACATCCCTGACTAAAGATTCTCTACTTCTCAGTACCCTAACCACTTCTTTCTCCACCTTTTCCTTGCTTTGTTGTTCTATAATCTCTTTCAAATTTACATTCCTTTCCTCCTAAATTTTTTCCCACCCCTGATGTTGCTTCTTGATTTCCTTAATGTGTTCATCTTGCTTCCTTGATTATGATGCATACTCATCTAGTTTACTTTTCATTCTGTCCCTTTCTTCTTCCATCCTCTTATTCTCCCTCTTGAGCTGTTTTATTTCATTTGAGGCAGATTCGTTACTCACTTTTAATTCTCTAGCTTCTCTTTCTTGTTCCGCACTGTGTGTGTGCAAACTTCTTCCAGTTTGTTCTGTAGGATTTTGATCTCTCTCTCTCTTCTGTTCTAAAGTCCACTCCTGCTACTCTCTAATTAGTACCCATACCTTTTTTTAACTCCTGGACATTCCTCTCCGCTGTTTTCTCTACTCCTGCTAATCTTGTTTGGTTCAGCTTAGTACTTCCATTTCCCCTATCATCTTCGGAGAAGCCCATGAATTCCCCTTCAGCACCACATGTAAACAAAGACCCGTCGCTCTCCGCCATGATGCAACCATATGGAAACTTTTCTTTTTCCACTGTATCTTGTACCCTTTATAACCGAAACCTGCTGTTTTTCTAACTAATGTTCGACGGGACCACCACTCACGCATTCATTCACATAATCACAATAGGCTGGTCTTCTTTTTGACGTGATTCAGCAATTATTTCCCTGCGATCCTGGAAGATGTCCGTCTCTCTTGGCGCCCTGTGTGTGTGTGTGTGTGTGTGTGTGTGTGTGTGTGTGTGTGTGTGT
>JAGKTI010010112.1:15886-29230 GCA_018397915.1 Birgus latro
GTGTGTGTGTGTGTGTGTGTGTGTGTGCGTGTGTGTGACTTTGCGTACTTTGCGTAAATGTTTTAGAGATTAGCATTCAATAGACACACAATTAATCTATTAATTAGACTACAACCTTTCCCGTGAGGGCGCAAGAAGCTTTCACCCTATCACATTATAACCATTCCCCTGAACTTGGCCTAAAATTGGCATCTCTCCATCTTGAATGCTGCGTTACAATAATAGATGAACGCTAGAATATGATGCAAGTCACGAAGAAGTGCTGTGGAAAGAACTGAGCTGTACCATTAATTTTTCTGCCACTGAGCTACGCGAAATAAGTTACAAAAGGAAGCAAATCACAGCTATAAGAGGAAAAGAGAATAATACGTGTGCTCAGATTCACAAAGATACCTATTACCTCCTCTCTCTCATAACTGTGATGTGTGAATGAGTGTCTGGAAAGTTACTCTAGTGGTGAAGATGATGATGACGATATTCTTCAGGAAAACACACACACACACACACACACACACACACACACACACACACACACACACACACACACACACACACACACACACACACACACACACACACACACACACACACACACACACAATCTAAAACTGTTCGAACACTGACCATCGCATTCCTGCAACTAAGCGACTGTTTCACTGATCACACACATTGCAAAACCTGGCGGCAAAAATAAGAGAGTACGTGTGAGCCTGACATTTCAAAGTCCGGCGTCTGTACAGTAGGTCAGGATGCTGTACTGTCGATGGCTTGGCAGAATTTGTACAATATCTTCCTTCGGGAATGCCAGCCCCGGATGCCACGATGCCGGCGTCACCTGCCTTACACACCGGTACTGTTCAGGTTAAGCGAATTTGGCACAAATCGATATGCTTGGACAGTAATTACAGTTTCATCCCCATGCTCATATGAACGTGAAAGCAGTGGACTTCAGGCTGAAGTTGCCTTCCTACTGCAGCACACCATCCTCCTTTCAGGGGATATGGGGAGAGCTGAAGGCCGTTTGTACAAGCACGCGGTAGAGTAACTCAGTTATATCGGTACCGCCGCATGTAGACGTCCCTCTCCAACACCAAGAAGGCGGGGTAGATGTTTCCTATGTAAGTCTTGAGTTCACTTGGTGGTTGTGGAGAGGATGTGGCAAACGTGAGGACGATTCGCCTGGCTGCACATCCTGTCGCACTGACCCCCCAGCATCTCTGATTATTCCATGTCGTACAGGAGGATTCATTGCATCTTTTATTAGGTGATTTGTTCTGCATCTTATACCCCAGTATCCTCTTGTATGTCAATGGTGCAAAGCAAGTCTATAAGGAAATGATGCAGGAAACACAGAGAAGACGGTTAAGTGCAATATGGAAAAGAAATAGCTTTAGAAAAGGTGCTACGATGACTCCTGTCATACTTAAAATACGACTACAAATGACTTTGGAAGTTTCTTAGCACATCTTTAATAGCGATATATTCTTCACATTACACCTCATTATCTTGCACATTATCAGCGTAAATTAGGTATAGCTATTAAAGTAAAACGATATTAATAGCATGGAAGAGAATGTTAAGATGTAATATGCAAAATAAGTCGCTCAGGAAGTGTTATTACGAAGCCATCTATGTCACTCGTTGAATATGGAATCAAATATGTTCATTGATGCACCAAATGTGCTCTGGCTGAAGGTGTTACTAAATATACAGTACAGTAAGCTTACGGAAAGTGGTGGTGTGATGTAGCGGACAGGTGGTGATGCTTAAGGCAACGGTGTGACCATTACACTTCTCTTCCTTAATTCAAAGGTGCTGGAGAGTGACGCCTTCATGTGGTGGCACTGACATAACTGGACGGCTCAACTACCTGGCTATACAAACGTCCAACAACTCCTTCCCCATTCCCTGAGAGGTGAATGGGGGTCTGTATGAGGAGGGCAACTTTAGCCTACAGTCCACTGGGTTTATGTTTCAGACAAACCTGGGGGTTAGAACTACGACTCACATTAGGGGAGACTTGTAAAACTGGTGCAAACAGATAAGGCCTTCATTAACCCCCCACAACACTATCTACCATTCCTACGCTGAGTACAATCACCTATAGATAACCAGAACAATCGAAATTAGGGCGACCTCTGATGCAAGGGGTTAATGTCAGCCAGAGAGTGATAAAAGACAAGCTTGCTAAACAATAGATGATGTAAAAATATCTCGAATAACATTGCTTGTACTCAGTTGTTTTTTTTAACCATCTCTCTCTCTCTCTCTCTCTCTCTCACGGTGAGAACCTCCGGGGTCACATGTCTACACAAAACCATGAGAATTTCCCACCTCACACACACACGCACACACACATACACACACACACACGTTAAAGACCTACTACAGTATTTCCAACAACCAACAGTTACAATACCCTGACCTCATAACAACGTCACTCCTTATGAAACACTGATTTCTTATTCTAGCTGGGTGAGAGAGATACACAGAACAGGGATTAATTTTTGCTTTTTCTCTAAAATTCCCGGCTACACAGAATCCATCTCCTGTAGCCCTGAGCGATAGAGAAAATAAGCAATTCAGGATCTCGTGAATCAAGAAAATAAAGAACTCAAGCTCCCTGTAAATCGAAATATTAAAGAATTCAAGATGTATTCTGCGGATCGAGAAAATAAATAACTCAGTCTCCAATCCTGTGTCTCGAAACTATAAAGAATTCATAAGCTCCATTCTGTTTATGCCCTCCACCTAAATTATTCATTTATAACGGTATACATGCTGTGGACTGGCATATTAATGTGTCATATCCATCATCCCAGACCATTAGTATGCTTCATTTTCAATTGAATATGTAACAGACGCTGATTTTTTATTTTCTTCCTTTCATCTTTTTTAGTTGCCTTTGTGGTGGGTTTTCTAAGCTACATTTTCTTTTTCGTAAAGATGTATATGGTTATCTGCAGAACAGCCTGTTCACACACTCTGAGCGCCTTGTTATCACATTATTAACTCAGTTTGTGTACATAAATCTATCCTTTATATCAGCTACAGTTGCCTGCTATAATCCTCACATTTCAGGCACACAGCACTGGTACAGTGTAGCTTTTATACTGTCTATTGCAGCCTCTGCACCACCAACAATTCGAGATTTTCGCTGTGTCAGTCCCCTCCTGCCGCTGACGCCCACGCCTCTCCCCATCTACTTGGCTGCACACAACACAACAAACCCGAGTCAAAGCAACACCCCACGCCTACATCTCGTTTATACCCAGTCTACAACCCGTTTACACCTAGCTACACCCCGTCAATACTCAGCCTACACTCTTTGTACGAGTATACCCAACCTAAACCCCAGCCATACCCATCCTACACCTCATCTACACCCAGCTACACCACGTCTACACCCAGCTTACACCTGGCTCCCTCCTCCTGATGACGCCTTCCTCCCTCCCCCCATTCAGCAGGCAGCACACAACACAACACAATAAATCCCGAGTCAAGGCAACACCCCAAGCCTACACCTCGTCACCCCAGGAGTGAAGGCGTGAGGCAGTCATGATGCAATACCTCACCCCTAAACCCTGGCATCTTTCCATCTTGAATGCTGCGTTACAATAATAGATGAACGCTAGAATATGATGCAAGTCACGAAGAAGTGCTGTGGAAAGAACTGAGCTGTACCTCTCTCCCTCACCCTCATCTCTGATCTCTCTCACTTACCGAAAATTTGGTGGAATGATGGAGTTCTTCACGTGTTCGCTCAAACTATGGTATTACAAATGATAATGGAGGCATTGTAACACTTTTTATTAGTTTTAAACTTTTTATACTCTGATATTCTTTATTATATTATTTGCATAAATTTAGATATCAACATAATTTGCCTCTGTAAGACACACGAGGATGGAAAGATATATCGTGCAAAACAAATCGATCAGGAAGAGGCACTACAAAGTGTCCTATACCACCAAGAATTTGACCCTCAGGCCCACTTTAAAATTTTATAAATTTCCTCTACCTCTCTGGAGACCAACTACATTCTGAAATGACAGAAAAAACACCCAGAATGTTTAAAGGCCTCCCACCATGTCGGGTACAAGGAAGGGGACAGAGGAGGGATTAGATGTTGAGGAAATGAATTTCAAGTAAGGAAGAAGTGTCGGGACTAAATCCAACAAGCTTTGGCATGACAAAATACACTGGTAATTTACTCTCATTACCTGTACTGCTGTGCTGAAAACTTTTATCATGTCGACAGTTGCTATAATCAACGAGAGCGTTATCACTATTACGGTAATGTTTATGTAAGAGGATTTTAAGCTTTTCTTGATCAGGACAACTCAAGTATTGTAATCCAGCTAACGCCAGACTATTGACAAAATTAGTATTCTATTTTAGGTAACGCAAAACCATTTTATTCGGCTGAGATTGAGTTTTATGAGCCTGAGAGAATTATACTTTTATCACCATTAACCCTCTTATGATCAGTAAAACTCTTGTATTTTGACAATGATATTCAGGCAAGTCATAAGAACTAGAGAATTATCATTATTGCACAACAGAACAATAATTACTGCTACTATATTCTTTTTACTTTGTCACAGCATAAAACTGACATTTCATTTATCTTAAATGCTGAACTACAGCATGAGATCGAGACAAAAACTTAGCTTTAACACAGAAGTACGATGAAAGGGCGTTTGTGCCGTAGTATTCACGTATTCCGCTACTGAGTTACATGAAATAAGCTGCAAAAAAGCAAAAATCTAGGCCAAGTTAACGTGAAATAACCATAATAACACGAAACATTAATTCTATGTGCATAATTTTTGTCCCTAACCATGATAACCTCATGTCAACAGAATTACGGCAAGAAATGTTACCGCCACAAATATCATTCTCCCCATTATACTTTTCTCAGTGTTTTATAATATATATTTTTTGGTCGGCTCGAGGACAACGAACTGAACACAATTTTCATAACTCCACGTCAATACATGTTTTTCCTTTTATTTTTCTTTGCCTTTCTTTTTCTAGAAGTCAGCGTTGTAAATATTGCGTCAAGTCACTGGGTTATCTATTTCAACCACTGAGGTTTGATTCAAGAATTATTTTGTTACCTTCCCTCTCGTTCCTAGTCGAATTTTGGTTCCTAGTTCTTCCCGTTTTTGTTTCTTGGTGCAGCCTTTCTTTATCAGTATTCTTCTTTCATCTTTCGTCTCCGTTTGTCTGCCTGCCTGTCTCTCTCTCTCTCTCTCTCTCTCTCTCTCTCTCTCTCTCTCTCTCTCTCTCTCTCTCTCTCTCTCTCCAGGGGCCTTAATCGTCTCCTTCACCCTGTCCTCCGCAATCAGGCTGCTCTCCCTCCATCTCACATCAAACTTGCTATATACCTCTCCACTCCGTCCCTCCACCTTATTCTCGATTTTCCTCTCCCCCTCTTTCCCTTCACCTGGTTCACATACACTCTCCATGTTTTATTCCCCTCCCACACTCCCCCCCCTTCCTCCCTCCTCCTTCTCCTCCTCTTTGATCATATCTTCTATCGTAAAATCATATCCTTCACCCTCAATCTTCTGTCCTTCCTCTCTTTTCACTTGACCTCTCTCTCTCTCTCTCTCTCTCTCTCTCTCTCTCTCTCTCCAAAACACACACACACACACACACACACATACACACAGTGGTTTTTTTTCTATATCCCTTCGTTTAGTTGCTCAATTTTTTCCTCACCCTCATCCCACCTCCTTCCCTCGCCATCATATACAAACTCTCACTTCTCTCCACTCACCAGTCCTCTTCCACTTTCCTCTGCACTCTGTCCTTCCCCTTTCCCCTCTCTAATTTCTCCACTTCTCCCTCTCTTCATCTTGTCCTTCCCCTTTCCCCTTTCACCTCCCCCGTTCCCCCTTACGACCCCTAGTCACGTCTGCACTGTACCGAGTAGAAACTTTGTCCTGGGCATCTCGCAGAAGGCCGTGACGGGGCAGAGGTGGTGGTGGGGCAACGAACAAGTACTTCAATTGGATGACATTAAAAAAAAAAGTTATCTATTTTTTTCCCATCTTCAGCGAATTATCTAATTTGGCAAAGATCCCAAACCCCTTTCAGCTCAGTTGATGGCCACGTATAGTCAGACTTTAGGGTCGACTGGACTAGTAGCCAAGGAAACTCACTCCTACTTTATAACGAAGGATTGTCAAATTTCATGCAACCACAACTTAGCAATCAAGTTGTGGAAATAGCCCAGTCGCCGCAGATATAAAGAAATGCACTGTACTGCTGAAAGACCTAATGATCGCTATAACAAACCCCTCCAGATCAAAAACTCTCTCTCCCTCCCCTGCCCCCCCAATTAAAAAAAAAAAAAATGCCTGGCTGCAGAAGGACGCTGGGGCAGAGGTTGTGTCGGGGCAACGATGAAAGGTTGGCATGGAGGTATTCGTTAAACTTTTTGAGCTTAAAATGCGTATAAAATCGGTTATTTATGCTTTTGTCTTGACTCATTAGTTAGCGAACACTTCAAAAGCAAACTATACTTTTACTATAACTTTGTCTAAAATGCCACTGATCCATCTTGAATACCGAGTTCTAACAATAGATGCACACTAGACTTTGATGTCAGTATTGAAGAAGTGCTGAGGAAAGGATATAAAGCCGTAAGTATTGTCTCAGTCACTGAACTATGTGAAATAAGCTTCAAAAAAGATTAAAAAAAAAAAAATGAACCAGCGAATGATAAAAAGACTATAGAGTGAATGCCAACGTGAAAAATACAAAACAAAATTATTTATGGCAATATTTCACTGATACGGAGAGGTGTGAATGGTATGATCTGGTTAAGATGTTTTAATAAATCCATCAGGTACAGCGGTGGTGGTTCAAGTGGAAGTAAGCAACAACGTGGCCTGGCCTTAACATTAAAAGATATACTTTCTTCTGGCTTTAATAATAAAAGAAACACTTTCTTCTTGTCATAGGAATAAAAGAAAGAAGACGGCTTACGGAACGGACACAAAGAATCAGATTGGATGACTGTAACCAGTGGAGTGCCTCAAGGTTCAGTTTTGGGTCCCATGTGTTCCGTATTTATATGATAATGACGAATGTTTGTGTTGTGAAATATCCAAAGTTGCAGATAACCTAAAAGTCAGTAACAGAGCGGATACACACCTACAAATACGGAGAGTCCATATATGTATTGACAACGTTTTCCCTTGGCCTCAGACCTGGAAAATTAATTAATGATACGTCCAAAATTCCTGAGGTAAAGCAAAACAGTTAGTAAAACAGTCAAGCGATATATGATAGCAAAAATGGTGAGAGCATAGGAGAGGTGATGATGGCAAACAGTATGACAAAAGTAGTGCTGACGGAGATGGTGGTGGCAAAGGTGGAAGTGTTGGGAATGATGGAAGAAATGATGACAACAGTGACAACATGTAAGCATTAGTGGCAAATGAGAAGTGCCGAAATAACCTAACCCCTTCAGCACAATGACACCTACTGCATCCTTGCTGCTATACAATTTTTGCTCTAACTTGGCCCTGATTTTCGTCTTTTTGCAGCTTATTTCCCGTAGCTCACTAGCAGGAAAAGACAGTGCTACGGCTCTACATCCTTTTCATCGCATTTCTTTATAACTAGCACCCTATTCTAGTGTTGACTTCTTGTTACAGTTCAGAATTCAAGACTGAGAGTAAAAACAGTAAACCAAGCTATTTTATTCCACTGCCGGGCTACGTAACGTTATGAATGGGTTATTGAAGGCTATATCTAATCCTTCCACTTCGAGAAGTCTCTCCTACGCTCAGTTTTTTTAGTGTCTGTAATTACACAAGTTTTATTTTTGAGAGAGAGAGAGGGAGAAATGTAAAACATCCTCGTGGCGAAGAGGCTAACAAGGGAGGAGGTAAACTAAAGAAAATAAATCAAGAAAATAAACTCAAATGCCGGAACAAATCACCAGATAAAAAAATCACCCTCAGTCCTGCGATTCTAACGCCTAAGAAAAAAAAAGTGACATTTTCCCAACACAACATAATTCGTCTTTTTGTACGGCAAGGAAGTGATGCTAAGACACGTAGGGCAGAGGATGTGATATACCAAGCGAGAGAGAGAGAGAGAGAGAGAGAGAGAGAGAGAGAGAGAGAGAGAGACAGACAGAGACAAAGAGTATACTGAGGTGGAATCTGTAGAACAAATCGCTAAAGAAGATGTGTCACGAAATTTCGGGAGACACTGCACTCAGAATACGACCGTAGGCAACCCCAGATAACAGGAACTATAATTCTTCATTTTACGACTTCCAAGCTCCTAGAACTCTCTGCTGAACAAAACCATTATCATCTTTATCATAATCATCATCAATATCAGCATCATTATCATCATCATCATTATACGAGATGCAGCAAGTGATACATAGGAGTACAGGACACAGGAAGTACAGATAACAGGAGACCTATCGTCCCATAGCGAGGTTATTTATTGGGGAAACACCTGCTCCAACCAACGTGAGTGAGAAAAGGACAGGATAGAGGACAGAAACAAACAAAGGTATATTCTGCAACGTGGAGGTGAGTGATCCCCATGGTGGGTGACCTTGGCTGGCTGTTGACTCCTACCACACCATGCCATACCATACCACACCACCACACCATGCCATACTATACCATACCAAAGTAAATACCCCACCACGCAACACTTTATTACACTACACTATACCGCACCACAAAACACAGGACCACATCATACCATCACACCACACCACATCATACCATAACATACCATAGCATACCACACAACATACCACATCATACCATATCACACCATTATACCACATAAAACTAACTAATTTAACCATCCTATACACGCACACACACATACACACACAAACACAAAGATGAACAAGAATAAAACCTCTCTGACTACTCACATATTTTGTCTCAGAACTGACGGTTAAGTAGGCTAAACACCAACAATACAGCTACGGCACATTTACTCTAACATGACAAGATTGGAAGATAAGTTTGTCTAGTAACCAAGGAGATTCATTCCTACCTCACAATTAAGGATTATAAACGTCCATGTAACCACAATTAAGTATTTAACATCCCCTTCTTCACCATGTCCTTTCCACATTGCACCTCAGTATCCTCTTGTATGTATGCAGCAAAAGAACAAAAATCTCGGCAAAGTTAAAGTGTATAGACTAGGGCATTGCAGCAGCTACTCTGTGGTGTTCTAACCACTGCCCCATCAAACAAGAAGACATCTATATCTATCACCCAGTTCTTTATTACCCTGTCAGGAGCGGCTGCTTAGTTCATATACTGAAAGAGAGAGTGACCAATAGCTCTCACGTGAGCGGTAATATGTGAACTATAAATCTCAGCCTTCCCTCTGATGTAAACCCTGTTAGAAATGGTTTCCTGGGGCACAAAAAGAAGGTATACTTCATTCACTTGGCGGAGATTTTTGTCCTCTTGCACCCTATTTCCCGTAGGTCAACGGCAGAATAAGACACTGCTACGGCCTTACACCCTTTCCACGGCATTACTTCGTTGTTAGCACCCTATTTTAGTGTACTTCTTGTCACTGCACGGCATTTAAGATGGACAGATGTCAATTTTACTCCTAGTTAAAATAAACAGAACATAGTACTACAAAAACGAGTGAATGGTGACCGCCCCGACAAGAACTTTACTAATAAAAAGGGACTTGACAGGTTGTAGCGAGTGGCAGCATTTCGCTAACGACACAATGGCGGACTTTAAGTGAATCTGGATCATGGAGGCAACGGAAAGGCAGGCAAGGAATTCTGGGGCAGGTTTAATACCATTCAGTGCTTCCCTTTCACTGCCAGTACTGATAACACACAATACACCTGTACCTCTTTCACGTTAACTTGGCCAACTTCTTGTCCATTCTGAGTTAACCTATTCAAAGTCACCTCATTCCCTCTCGTAACACATCGTGCCCTTTCACTGGTTTAGGAAGTAGGTGGTGACGACCATCACCCACTCACTTGATGCTGCCTACTTCTTTCATCCCGTCATTCATTTTCTGTGTCTACCTTTCTCTCTTCCTATTCTCCCATTCTTCCTGTCACTTTTTATTACTCTTCTTTCCACTTCAGGTGGTTCTAAGCTGTGTGACAAGTCTGATAGTTTCCTGTAACCCAGGCAACCACTTACAACACTGGGTGATAACTATTTATCAAATAACGAGGTGATGTAGGCTGGAGTCAACTATGGTGCCCCTATTAACTCGGGGAAGACATAAATGCCATGTCCATCCAGGAACCAAACTTCCTTACTCTTCCCCGCAGTCTGCTGCAAGGAAACATCCGTTCACTTCATGGGACAGCCATACAAGGGCAGTTGCTTGCCTGCGGCTGATGGGTCTGCTTGGCCAGACAGACCAGGGTTACTCAGCAACAACTTTAGTTCATGCACTTTAATGTGAAAGTTTTCGTTCTTTTGCAGCTTATTTTCCGTAGTTCAGCATCAGAACTAGATAATACTACGGCCTTGCATCGTTTTTACAGCATGTCATCGTGACTAGCACCATATTATAGTAGTAGGTGTAGTAGTAATATCAGTTGCAGAAGTAGCAGTAGTAGTAGTAGTAGTAGTAGTAGTAGTAGAAGCAGTAGTAGTAGTGGAAGTAGTGGTAGCTGTAGCAATAGTAGCGGCAGTAGTAACAGCAGCAGTAGTAGCGGTGACAGTAATAGTAGATGCTGTTGCTGAAAAACCAGTCTCATCTGAATGTGAACCCAGTGGACTGGAAGGTTAATTTGCCCTCCTCTTGCAGCCCACAGTCTTCCATTCAGGGGTACAGGGAGGGAGTTGAGGAACGCTTGTATCACCGGGCAGCTGAGCCTACCGGTTACACATGTGCCACCACGTGAAGGCGTACCACTCCTGCACCAAAAGACCGGAGTCAGGATGCGACCGGTTATATAGGTGCCACCACATGAAGGCGTAGATCACCAGTACTACAAGACTAAGGTGTAACGGATGGGTGTTATAACGTTACGGTAGATGTGACCAACACTGGAGGTTCTCAGGGTCACACCACAATACACACGCTTACCTCACTCCCTCACCAAGCTGTCCGTTAATGTGTGTGTGTGTGGGGGGGGGTGAGAGGAAAACTGAAAGCAGTTTCGGAAAACGGTGCAAAAATATAGGGAAGGAGTGGAAACGAGATGGGAAAATATGAGAGAGGAAAGCTGAATGAAAGTTCACAAACGAGAGAGGGTAAAATGAACAGATGGCAAGTATATTGTGAATATGTAGTGGAAGGGAATGATGTATGTCGAGAAGGAAGGAGGTGACGCAGAATGTTAATGGCTAAACTTAGGGAGGAAATGAAAAAAAAAATACATTCAGTCTTAGCACGTCTTTTACAATACTGTATATTCTTGTTACCTCTAGACAATCACATTTTTTGGGGGAGAGATATACTGAACAGCATGAATTGAATACTGCCTTCACTACTCGTATAGTCAGTCTAGTCGTACCTAACAAAGATCTGTGTCCCTTTTTAGGCATTTACTGCTATTTAATATCAGAATAGGATAGCCTAATACAACAACAATACATAATTTCCTAAACATTTCTCCATAGCTAGCACTATGCAAGGTGGTCCGTAAATAGCCTCCGTTAGGAACTCACCTGGGGGTATCTTAATGTGTTGTGAGGACGACTCGATATACTGATGAGGGCGTGGGTATGGCAGTGGAAGCAGGGAATGAATAACTAGTGCAGGTTAGACATTCAAAACACTGACTGAACCGTCCCCATAACACACGAGAAATCCCCCAGCGGAGTGGAAGAAGAGGGTTGTATATGTATCAACTCGTATTTTAATTATAGTACCGATCTACAACAGCTCAGCATTTGACATGGAAAGGTTGCATTTGTCTCTCAAGTGAAAGCAAACCAGCTATAACCCTTTGGCCACTAAAAGTCTTTCTCAGGTTGAGTACAACTGTCTAACAAGCATCACTGAGAAATGATTAAAGCATGGGAAGGCAGTTAGTGGTGACGAGGTACAAGTACGGGCTGAATTACATAACACAGTGAGGTGAATGCATTGAAGTAATCATGGGAAAGATGTCAGAGAGTCAGGGTGGGTTGAGACGTACTGTACTCGTACTGTACGTAAACGCTGGGAGAAAAAGCCTAATATTTCACCCCTGTTACTTGCCACTTTCCTCTTGTGGTTATTATTCCTAAGCTGAAAAAGGCTTGATTTGTTTCTCCACCCATAGACACTACAGTTCGCCTAATATTTCTCCTCATGTTCTTGTCACCTTCCTCTGGTGGCTAATAATTCTAAGCAAAGAGAGGCTTGGTATGTTTCTCTGTCAATAGATGATTCTCTCTAACAATGATGCGTCAGGGAATGAAGTGACGGATGTACTCTATGTGAGAAGTAGACGCAGTGGAGCAGGAGGCAATTTTTTTCTCTCTAATTATATTCAATTCCAAAGGTAAATGCGATTGAAATGACCATCAAACCAGTGGTGCTGAAAGTTTTTGTTATGCACAGTGAATGAAAGTTTAGTGATAAAGTCAAGGCAGACATCAAATGTTTGGTAAGTGAAGATAAACTGGATGCGGGGTGGTAGAGGTTGTCTGGATCAAATATGTACGGCAAAGCAGATAATGGAGAAAGTACAGTAAGTTATATTTATTAGCTTATACTGTATATACTGTATTTATGGCTGGAGAGGGATGCCTTCACGTGGTATCGCCGATATAATTGAACTGCAGTTAAGCAAACATCCCCTATCCCCCTCCTATCCTGCAGTCCACCATTTTCAAGTTCAGATGAGCCTGGGGTCACGACAACAACAACAAGAACGGCACTGCCTCAGTCTATATCAGAGGGGAATATTTATATAGAAATAACTTCAAGCAACCACAAGTAATATCTTCCGGCATACTATCCACATCGTTAGACATCATCATTAGACCACCAGTTATATTTGGAAATAAAGTTCAACGTTACCAATCAGGAAAAAACTAATTTACATGCAATGCTCGATAACTTTTATTTTTTGTCATATTCTATACTACAACAAAATTAGTTTCGATAGTTACTCCTCAGCACGATAAATGAAAACAAATAACCTGACTTGGACGGCCGCGGGGTGAGCGAGGGTCAAGAGCCGACAGGACAGTCAACTTGTCCCAGTATGGGGGGGGGGGGGGAAAGGAGAAAAACAAGACCAACTTCTTTCCCACCACAGCCACAGCGATTCATGCCTGGCCGGAGGAATAGGAGGCTTCGTAGCACCTCTTCCTTAGCGATTTATTCTGCACATTACACCTC
>JAGKTI010010113.1:0-29227 GCA_018397915.1 Birgus latro
GCCATTATACACCCACTGATAGGGCAGCCTCCTGGGGCGCTACTCCCAGGTTCGGGCCCCTCTCTATTGAGCGGAAGCGGCAGCCTGGGAACCGCAATGCCCTGTACCCTCTAGCACAGGTTCGAGCCCCATCTCGCCCCGGAACCAAGATCTATGCCGGCGGAACCCCAGTCAAGCCTCCCCCGAAAGTCCGCCACTAGGTAGCGGGGGCAAAGTTTTCTGGCCGCATGCCCTTGCTGGCGTCAACCCCTGTAACGTAGTGGGATACGTTGTGTAATATGTAAAGCGCACGTGGTGTAGTGCATAGGATAGTTAGAGGAAATGTTTGGGAGAGTATGCTGTTCTGCTCTCCATGTTACTGTCACACTGAAAAGGTCAGCAAAGGGGGATGGTTAGGTAGTTAGTGAAACAGGAGCTCCAGCTCTCCCTATCACCAGCATTCCCATTCCCCTTGGGAGTACTACCCTGTTCGGGCCGTGCTACAGCCTCCTCCTACCAAGGCTTTAACAGATTTCAATAGAATGATACCGCTGTATAGAATTTTATTCCAATTATTTTTTTGCCTTCTAAATGATGAACTGAAATCTAATTAACGGTGACAAGTTACATGACTAGTAGCCCTAAAAGTCCCACTCCTGCATTGTTATGTGGGGAGCCACATATCCATCCATCCACATACCCACCTGCTCACTCAACTCATCCAACATTCACCCTTCCCAGCCACCTGTGTGACCCACCAAACACACTGATCTCGGCCATCCACCCTGCCTGTCCATGAATGCCACCCACCAGGCTCATCTAACAATGCCACCCAACACATCTACCCACCTTGAATCCACCCACCCACCCACCCAATCCTCATACCCAACAACCCACGCAGAGCACTCCTGCCACACAATCTTCTCAGCCACTGTGGCGACCCACCATGTCATCACACACTCTTGCGACCCACACATTCCGATGACCCATCCTGCCCGCCAACCACGGTCACCCACCCTCCCCACACATGAATGCCACCCACCCTGCTCACCCAGCAATGCCATGTATGGCATCACCCCATCCATCCCTCCCACCATACCCACCTCATCTCTCCCTGAATTCAGTGTAACTGCAGTGATTTCTTGTTTAACCCCTATGTGCCAGTTAACATGTTATACAGTCACGATTTGGGGCGCGGAACAACGCCGGTTGACTGGTATAGCCACAAGCGTCTTCCCGCCACCTTTTGAACCCACAACCATTTTCTATGACAACCATAGGATAGGTAGGTACCCAAGGTACCCCACGGATGCATGGGTCAGTCCGCATGCGGCACTGGTAGTGTAGAGTGATGTCTTCCTCATCCTTCTCGTCCAATTCTGCTCCCTCAAGCACGGGGCTGATTGCATCATCGACCCCCGTGAAAGTTCTACCCTTACCACCAGGGAGAGGGCTCAGTGACTGAGCAGGTGTGTGGGGGATTGTAAATATTAAACAGATATGCAGAGGTGTGTTTTTTGTATGCATAAGTGAAATGTAAGATATAATTATATCTAGTAAGTGTTATGAAATAAATGTTTTATAATAAGTTTTGCAAGTGCATTGAAATATGTGCTACTGTTTTTGGTTATATGTGAAACAGTGATTGGAAATACCATGAGTAACCCTACCTACTATTGTGAAAGAAAACCAGGAGTGCACAGGCACTAAATTTTTTTTTGCCCCATTACTCAGAAAAGAATGGTGATTATGTGAGAATAAGCGTATTTTTTATGCGAAGCACAAAAAAATGTAAGTTGTGGATAACGTTAGTAATATTTTCACGATGCCCATGATTAGTACAAATTAGTCACAATTTTAGTTAGTACAGTACAAGTAATTACCTCATACTCAACCATACTGCGTGAAACAGCCATAGCATTTACCTCTCAAGTGCAGTTACCTGTAATCGTGATGTCAAGTGCAATTATATGTGCTGTAGTAGAGTGAAATTATTATAATTGATGGAAGAAGTGAATACAGAAAATCAAAGAGCCATTCTTTTCCCACACACTTATGGGGCATAGTGGCACTGTGCAATGAGCGGAAAACCCTATGGGAAGCCATTTGAGCAGGGTGATGACTCATCCTTATGACGGTGAGTAAGGAAAAGTCAAAGATTTAGTGGAAAATTCCGGGTAATTGAAGGAAGGCCGGGCAGTGTTACAATCACCACTCCAGTCAGTGCAGCCAATGCTAGCCAGCGAGTCCAAGGTCACCACCAGTGGCACGCGCTTAGAAACAGCCTGCCAAAACACATCCAGTCATCTTCAACTTATCCTTACTCATCGACTGGACAACCTGGAGATGTGGGGATACCTTCACATGAAAGAGAAAGAGTTGGTGAGTATTTTGTTATTGTTAATTACTCTAGCTGTTATACTTTGGTAGATATTAGGGTTTGAAGTATGTCTATTTTTTCCAAATTCATGGAAATCTCCCATAGGGAGGAGCGGCCAACATCGGAAAACCGCTGGCGTGGAGGGGTTAAAGCTGTGCTTGAGAAACAGTACGTCTTTTTCTGGTAACGTTCCTCACACTATGCATGTAACATTTGTGACGGAGCATATGGCTTACCAGAGTCTCGTACAAGATATCACAGGGTTACATTAGTAATGTAGTAGGATGCCTGTTTATAATATAAAGTTTTGTTAGTTTTCTCCAATTCATAAGCTGTGGATGGGAAAAGTGTTAAAAAAATGTCACACACGTTATTCCTGAAGTATTTCACTTCAAGGTCGTGCCACAGTCTGACCGCAAAATATTTGTGAAGAACTGTAGTGACAACTACAACTCAAGTAGATGCTATTTCAATAAAAACCAATGACAGCATTCCAAACAAATACATACTCGGTTCAGTGATGATAAGAATATCACTGATTTCAGCATGAATTTTTCTTCACTGACATGGTACAACATTTTTTGATGCCACACTCTCAGTAGACAGTTGAAACTTTTTCTGTCCACCTTCATAAACTTTAAAATGATATATAATTTTTATATTTTTGATCAACTCTGAGATTGACACCATAGGTTTTTTTATTATCCCCCTGTACAAGGGAAAAGGGGAAATAGAAGTGTGTTGTAATCATAGGAGCATTTGTATTCTTAGTGTAATAAGAAAATTATAAGGAAAAATACTTATTGACAGAGTTAGGGAAATAAAAGAGGAAATAGTCGGAGAAGAACAGGGAGGTTTTAGAAAGGGAAGAGGTTGTGTAGATCAGATATTCATTCTTAGATCTGTAAAGGAAATGTTTCTTGAGAAGGGAAAGAAGTTGTATGCAGCCTTAATGGATTGGGAGAAAGCATATGACAGGGTAGATAGACAAGGATGGTGGAAATTAATAAGAATATATGGAGTAGATGGGCAGTTGCTGAATGCCGTGAAGAGTATCTGTGAGAGTGCTATGGGTGCAGTGTGTGTGGATAGTGAACTGAGTGAATTTTTCTGTTTGAAGATTGGATTAAAACAGAGCTGTGTCATGTCTCCATGGTTGTTCAATCTGTATATGGACGGGGTTATAAAAGAGATACAAGGTAGGGCAGTGGACGCTGGGGCGGCCCTAATGAGAGAGGGCAGCGTTTGGAAACTTCCTGTAGTACTGTTGTTTGTGGATGTTACTGTGTTGTTAAGTGAAGACGAAGGGGAGCTACAAGGCTTGGTGGATGAGTTTGGGAGATTATGTAAGAAACAGAATCTAAAAATGAATGTAGGGAAGAGTAAAGTTATGGTCTTAGAGAGAAGTGGAGTCAGTGAGGTACAGTGAGATTGGATGAGGAGGAAATGGAAAATGTGAGTGCATTTAAGTACTTGGGTAGTGTGACGAATAAGGATGGAAGTAGTAGTAGTTGTTCCCTAGGCAGTCTGGCCGAACAGCCCCGAGCTCCTAAGGAAGGCCATGGCCGAGACTGAGCTTTCCCACAGAGCTCTCAAGGAGTGTATGTTGTGTTGTTGGTGTAGGTGATTGTATGCAATGCAGTCTTCCATGATGTGCTTAATAGTATGGGGTGCTGTGTTACCTCCTGGACAGGCATCAGCGATGGAGTCATCCAGTCTCTTCTGATAACTCAAGAGGGCTGGATGATGCCCACATCTCAGCCTGCCCAGGTTGACCCTGTCCTTACGGGGGAGATAGCGTTTAGAAGGATGGATATCAGGAGGCCGTGCATGCAGCTGTGTGTTGCCTTTGAGTGACTGAATGGAACGGCGAGTGATTTGAGTATGAATATGCTTCTGGAAGCTGGTCTGAGGCGGGCAGAGGGGAAGAGATGATAGTATTTGTTTATGATATCGTGTGCTGGGTGTTGTTTTGATGTTCCTTGGTGTGTGTGGATGTGCTGCCATGTAGTGTAGTGGATGTTGTGGGTTTGTGGAGGCTGCAGTGAGAATTTAGGTGCCTCTCATGTCTAGATGATCCTTGACTTTGAGGATTTTGGTTTCTTGGTGTAGGTGGTCTGTAGGTGTAGTAGCTGTGCAGCCTGTGATTATTTTTAAGGCCTTGTTTTGTATGGTCTGAAGAGTGTTGTAGTGTGTTTTAGTGAGGTTAGGAGCCCAAGCAGGGCTCGCATAATTCATCACTGAACGTATATGTTGTTTGTATACTGTGGTGGTGGTTTCTTTGTTGTGTCCAAATGTTGTATGGGCAAGTGACTTCAAGGCATTGAGTCTAGGTGATAATTTATTTTTGATGTTTTTGATGTGTTGTTTAATTGACATTGATGTATCGTATGTTACACCAAGGATTGTGTGTGTGTGTGTGTGTGTGTGTGTGTGTGGTAGGGGAGTGTTGTCTATGGTGAGGTGTTGAATGTGACTGTTCTGCTCTCCAGTTTGTGAGAAGGGTCACTGTAGATTTGGCTGGTGCTATTTTGAGTCTGTTTGTGGTGAACTATTCATGTAGTGTGTTGAGGTAAAGTTGGAGGATTTGTGTGGCTGTGTTTGTGTTTTGGTGTGTGCATGTACGTGTTATGTCGTCTGCATAGGAAGCTATGTGTTGTGTGTGGGGTGTGGGTATGTCATGCATGTATAGGTTGAAGAGTGTAGGAGACAAGACAGATCCTTGGGGGACACCATTTGTGAAGTTTCTGATGTTCGAGGACTGACCAGCAAAAGTTACATGTGCATATCTCCCTGCTAAGTAGTTTGCCAGCCATCTTTTTGTGTTATTGTGCATGTTTGTGTTGAATATTTTGTTTGTGAGGTTGTGGCGGGAGATGGAATCAAAAGCTTTACTAATGTCTAGTGTGACAAGGAGTGTTCTATGCGGTGGCATAGCTGAATTAATGCCTTCAAAAACTCTCTGTGTGTGGTCTGCAAGAAGAGTGTTTGTGGAGTGTAGTGGCCTAAAACCATGTTGTGATGGGGTTAGGGGGGTGTGAGGTGTAACCAGTTGTAGTACCAGTCTTTCAGTGACTTTGGAGGGGATGCAGAGGAGTGTGATAGGGCAGTGTGAGGAAGGTAATGTGGGGTCTTTGTTGGGTGTGGGGATAGTGATGATAATGCCATGCTTCCAGATGCTGGGTATTATGTTGTGTGAGTAGCTGTAGTTCAGGGATGCACAACCTTTTGGGCTCCTCGGGCCACATGATCAAACTTAAAACTCACTGAGGGCCGCAAGATTTATTTTAAACAAAAATGTAGAAATTTTAGGTGCTTAATGGTAAAAATATAGTACTTAATCCATTACGTTACAAAACTGTGATTAATCCTTACCTGGCATGCATGACACAGTCTTCTTAATGTGATTTTTGACACTGATTCATAGACAAGCTTCTTTATGTTGGTTTGAAACTTTGTTGTTGCCAGTCGCAAAACAGAGTGCAAACTTTCATCACTCAGCCTGCTTCGAATGTTTGACTTGTTTCGACTTAGCAGACTAAATGTTTGTTCACATATATAGGTAGAGCCAAATAAGCTTGCATAAATAGCAGCCTTGTTTCTCAAATAAGGATATTGATCTTTGGGCAAACAATTACAGAAACTGAGTAAGTCCCCTTCCTTAAACTTTGTATGAAGAATGTCGCTGTTCTGGAGGTCAGTCAGTTCTAACTGGGCTTCTACTTCCACGTCTTCAGGTGATACAGAAAAAGGGTTACTGAACAACATTAAGTTATTCCTTTCTTTCTTGAGGTTTCCAAATCTGCTGTCAAACGCCTCCCTGAGTTTTCTTACTGTTGTTGCATAGTGTTTATTTTTCTTACTTACATTGTGTTTCTCACACATTAAGTTGGTAGTTTGGGAAGTGTACTAATTCACCTTTGATTAGCTGTGACTGAAACAATTTTAGTTTTTGTTCAAAGGCTGTCACATGGTTTGCTAGCTGAGAAATAAGTTGGTTATTCCCTTGAAGTCTAAGATTTAAGTTATTTAAGTGACTTGTGAGATCAACAAGAAATGCCAGCTCGCAGAGCCAGTCCACATCACCAAGTTCTGGGACTACTTATTCTTTTCATTAAGAAATATTACTATTTCATCCAGAAGACTGATAATCTCTGCAGTGTATTTCCCTTGCTTAACCATCTAACTTCAGTGAAAAATACTAAATCACCATACTCTGCTTCAATCTCATCAAGAAATTGCTTGAACTGCCGATGATGCAAAGCTGATCGTGACTTAGTAAAGTTCACTGTGGAAACTACAACTTTCATTACATGTTCGAAGTTCAGTTCTTTTCCACACAAATTCTGTTGATGTATTATGCAGTGAAACTGTTTCAGTTCATTTTTTCGCTCTCCAAGGTGCTCGATTAATAGTTGTACCAAATCAATCTGCTTACCAGTCATTGCAGGAGCCCCATCAGTTGATATGCCTACTAAATTGTCTAAATTTAATTCAACTGCTGAAACCTGCTCTAGTAGTCCACTCAATAAATCTCTTCCTGTAGTCTGCCCTTTCAAAGAACTGAGGCCAACAAGTTCTTCATGCACAGAGAAGTCGTCTGTTACATCACGTACAAACACTAGTAACTGAGCTGTAGATGTTACATCAGTAGATTCGTCAGTTGCTAGGGAAAAGTACACAAATTGTTTGCCTTTTTCTTTCAACTGGTCTACTATATCACCTGACAAGTCACAAATTCTACGGTGCACTGTTGTACGACTCAAACTGATATTTTCATACTTCTTCACAACAACTGGAGAAAGTTTTTGAACAGCAATAACAATACATTTTTTAATGAAATCACCTTCAGAAAATGCCTTTGAAATTTTAGCCATCAGATTTGCAATTTCATAGCTCACTTCTGTTACATCCTGTGACTCCTTATTTCTCTGACTGAACATGTTTTTCTGAACATCAAAACCTTGCATCAGTGATTTTATTTTCTGCTTCCTTAGTTCACCTGTGATTTTTTCATAAGACTTGTGTTTTGTTAAATAATGCCTTTGCAAATTATATTCCTTACAAACAGCCACGCTACTCTGGCATATCAAACAAATGATATTGTTTGCACTGTTTTCCACAAAGAAATATTTGTCTGTCCATATTTCATGAAATTTTCTCTGTTCATCTTCTAGTTTCCTTTTCCGAGTTGCATTTTTTCCAGTAGAAGTACTAGCAGCCATTGTGAGCAAGAGTAATCAACCCTCTCTGAAAGAGTTCCTAATAACGACTGTCGGTACTCAGGGAGTGAGGCCATCGACTCGGCAGTGTGGCACACAGACTCCCATCTAGAGTGACTAATGTCTAGACACGGTGGCTGACGTGTTCACTTCTCGTCCAGTTCTGGGTCCACGGCACATTTTGAATTATTATCTGAACTGCTATTTATCAATTTATTACCTTTTATTATTTTTTTTACCTTTTATTACCTACTAAGGGCCGCCAGAGGGTTGCTTGAGGGCCACATGCGGCCCGCGGGCCGCCTGCTGTAGTTTGATATGTTGGTGAGTGCTTGTAGGCCTTGTGGCCCAATGTGTTTAAGGTGTATGTTGCTTATGTTGTCTGGTCCACAGGCAGATGAGTGCTTGAGGTTGCTGATGATTTGCTTCGTCCAGTTGTAAGTGAAAGGTGCGAAGTCTGGGTCTGTGGGGAGCTGTCTCTTACGTCGGATGATACATCGGTCGTCACGATGAGGGTTTAGATGGCTGACATGTGAAAAGTGATTGATGAGAGTGTTTGCTTGTTATTTGTTTGAAGGAATGGTGTCTGTTGTTGTGATGGCAACGTGTGATTGTGTAGTGTTGCTGTTGGAGAGTGTGATGCTGTTTAGTGTTTTGTAGAGTTTGCTGGTGTTTGTTTTGTGATCAAGTGTTTGGAGATAATTATTCCAGTTTAGTGTTTGCTGTTCTGATATTTTATTGTTTATTTGAGTGTTGAGTTCTTGTATTTGTTGTATGGTGTCATGCGTATGTGGTGTTCGGGAGTGTCGTATTGTGTCCCGTTGTCTGATGAGGCTTTGAATGTCTGGTGTGAAATTGGGGTTGTGTCTTTTTCTGTTGCCTCTGGGGATGTGTGTTTTGCCTGCATTTTGTATAACTGTATTGAAAGTGTGCACAGCAGTGTTGATGTTTGTGATGTATAGGAAACTAGGCAAACCACACTCACCGGCCTCACAACGTGAACTGCCAAGGTCCCTGGTTGCATACCACAGGAACCTTCTGATGATGTCATCACTTGTGACTTAGTAGGTGTGTGTGTGTGCACACACACTAACAACAATAATATGCACTAACACTCTCGTCCTCTCTTCTTAATTTGACAGAAGATTCCAAGGACAAAGCTGGATGGTCTATTTGCGTCTGATACACACTATGTATCCAATACATAGACTTTTGTGTGATTACTATCAACACCCGATATGCACTATGTATCCAATACATACACTTTTGTTTAAATACTATCAAGACCCAGTCTGTGGCCACATACAGATACGTGATGTCTCTTGAAGTATTATAAACTTTCTAGTCTCGGCTGACTGCTGCACGCAGCCACTCGGTCGAGGCACCTTTCTTGGTGAGACAATCAGCCAGTTGTTGTGATGTATCCACCCAGGATACCTCATCAATCTCCCCCCGCTCCAACATGTCCCGCAACACAGCAATATCAATGCGCAGTCTCCTGTCTTCTACGCTCCTACAGGAGTAAAGTTTTAGGCGTCCACCAGACTCTTGTTGTCGACAAAACACTTTATTTTGATCTTTCCACATCCAGAAACCTCACGCAATATGTTGGAGAGATATACAGCAGTTTCAGCACATTCAAGCAGCGCCAACGCCTCAGCATATAAGGTAGATTTGACGACCCTCCTGATCTTTCTTGTCTGCCAGAATATAGGACATCTTGCCTCACTAGCATCTCGTAGGAAGATCACAAAACTTCCCTGAGATCCATTGCCTACAAGGTTGGCAAATGAGGCATCCGAAAAGCATTCTATATGACAGTCCTCGATCGACCCCATTCTTGGAATGTATAGCTTCATGTTGTCTGTCTTCACCCTTGAGATCACCTTATTGAGTCTAAGCAAATCCGCTACGGTAGCTCGGTTGCTATTCACACTCAATTCACACACATCAAAGGCAATATCTGGCCGAGTGTGTGTGTGGCAATCCAACTGAGTTGCCCAATTAATGCTCGGTACTCTATTTTCTCAGACTCAGTCAGCTCCCCTGATTTTACTACTGCATGATGTTTACTCAGCGTGACTGGTTTCAAAGATGAAGCATACTGGAATTGGTCGAGTGTTATGCTGCCATCGATGTTGGAGATGACATTGAGACCAACGTATTTGAAGGCTTTTGATTCTGAACTGCCGATGAGAAATATTTGACTCAAACGATTTATCACTTGCTGTTCGAACTCATGTGTACCAGCCCAAAGGAAGTCGTCGACGTAGATGCATACAATGCCTTCGACTTTGCCATCATTGCTCCAAGAGAACAGCGCTGAATCCAGTGATGACACTTTAGCTCCGAGACTCAACAACTGATCTTTTACGCGCAGATACCAATGCCTAGCAGCATCACAATGGCCATAAACACTTTTCTTTAGTCTCCATAACTTACCATTTGCATATTCAGGCAGAGGACGTAAATGAACAACTCTCTCAATGTCGTTACCTTGCAAGTAGGCAGCCTTCACGTCCATAGTGTGGCAATCCCACTGGCTGGTGGAGGCCAAAGAAAGTGCCAAACACACTGCTTCCTTTGAACAAGTAGGCGAGTCTTTTCAGAGATCCACTGTGTCTTCCTCAAATCCTCTGGCGACTAAGCGGGCCTTAACAATAGGCTTTCCATTTTTCAGTTTTTCTGTCACAACCCATCGAACCGTTATGGCACCTTGCCCAGCATCATCTACTTCCTCATACACATCATTCTTCTGCCAATTTGTAATTTCATTTTCCTTAGCGCATAATACAGCCTCAGAGTTGAAAAGAACAAGCATTTCTGCGTCATCATCAACCACTTCCCATTCGCTAAGATCCTTCTCCAAATCTATCCAATCAATGCTGCTGTCAGAGTCCCTCTTCAAATTATAGTAGTGTTTGTACTTTCCAGTGGTTTTACCTGCTCGACTCATAATCCTTCCAGACACCAACCTCCACTTTCTGAATGTATTCCCTTTATACGTTGACCAACAGAAACTTTGGGAAGCTGATTAATCGGAACAGAAACTGTGAGAGGCTCATCAATTTGAACCCCACCATCTTCCGACTCGTCATCTGGTGGATAGTCATTCAACACTTGCGGAGGATCGCCATTAGGCTTCTCCTGGACAACATTGTTCTTCTCATCACTGCTGACACCACTTTCAACTGTAGTATCTTGCTCTGGCGCACGCGCTAGACGACATACGTGCACTCGCACGTATACACTGCCGTGTCTCACCAGAATTTGTTTCCCATCTCTGCCTATTACAGTTCCGGGACCGTGCCATTCATGACTGTCATTTCTTTTGTAGAAGACTTCATCTCCATTTCGGATGTCGTTTAGGTCACTTGAACGTACATTGTGCCGCAGATCCCTAGCCAAACGTTCATCTGATTCAGTCTTTATAAACTCTTGTCTAGCTAAATGAAGAGCGTTCAAGTTGTCTCTCACAATTTTCAATGGTGATGAAGGTTGCAAGGCTGGAGGATCATTTGCATACACATTAGGCAGACCAGGGTTTTGACCAAAAGCAAGTTGGTTAGGAGAAAAGCCTGAGTAGTTGGTGAGAGCATTTCTTGCCGATATTGCCCATGCCAAGGCCACATCCAATTCACACTGGCTATCAGCCATTATCTTCCTAACAATGTCACCAATGACTGCATTTTGATGCTCACAGACTCCGTTGCTCCAAGGACTCTCTGCAGACGTTGTCATGATCTGATATTGAAGGCCTCTTTCAATGCTCGCATTATTGAATTCACAGCCATAGTCTGTAAGAATTTTTCTAGGTGTGCCAAACACAACAATCCAACTCCGAAATATTCCTTTGATAATGGTGGGCGCACACTTATCTGCGATTACTATCACATTACAATACCTGGTCACCAAATCAACAAGGACTAAGAAATAATGCTTTCCCCAAGCTTTTAAATCCATGGCTATGGCTTCATTAAACTTAGACGCCATGGGCAAACTGACTACGGGTCGGGGCTTGGCTTTCTTAAATCTGCAACAGACTGTACAAGCATCAGATACAGCCTTGACAGCCTGTTCCAATTTTGAACTTTTAATTCCCGCATCTGTGATCAGTTTAATTAGTTTTGCCGATGTAGGTTGTCCAAATTGCCTGTGAAGCTTCAAAGCAGTTTTTTCTACGTCACCCCCACGAGTTGCCAACATGATTGTTTCACAAAATTTACGATCTAGTCATAAGGAAATTGGAAGTAAGTAATGGCCTGAAGATGAGGACTTTAAATCAATGATAGTTCCACAAATTTTGACCTGGTCAGTTCCAAGGTTAATCACCATTTTTGCTTTTTTCATGGAACGTCTACTCAACAGCAAGGGAATATTGCAGTCCACAACATCAGTCACGATGGTAGCACACATGTTTCCAACGTAGCAGGGCAGAGTAACACGTTTGAGGAAAGAAACTGTGACACCATCAGCAAAGGTAAACACTGAGGATGACGCTTCTTCTCTTACAGCATCACGTTCATAATCAGTGAGCTCACTTAGATAGCAGTTGATCCATTCAGCTCCACATACAGTTGAAAATCGGCCACTACCCCGACGTCGATCACGTTTTGCACCACCCCGCAACATTCTCCGTCGTCGTCGAGTACCTCTAGCATAAAGCGTTTCGTCACCCTCAACTTCGTCACTCCAAAATACTGGTTTGTCTTTCACCTCCCTGGCAGACACTGATGCCTCGTTCTGCCTGCCAATTTCACCAGCAAAAATACGATTCAGGGCAGATTTCATATTTTCGTATGTCACCTCAGTTATCGCGGACTAGTTGTCGTTCACTGTCTGAAAGTTTGCATGCAGCTAAGAGCATAAAAGCCATCACAGAATTTGGCAGTTCCATGTCCTGCTTGGTAAATTTAAAGTAAACATGCTCAAATTCTGTCACGAACTCCCGAATGTTCATATCACTGGCTCTTCTGAAGTTATACAGCTCAAAAAACGCTGCAAACTGTCGACGTCCTTTGTCCACGAGAAACAAACCGTCTAATTTTTTCAGCAGGGTCTGAACACCATCCTTCTGCTTCAGAACATCTGTTTCAATCTGCGAAGACGCCACCTTCGCTCTCCCAGACAATGACAGATGTATAGCTAACGCTTGTTTTTCTGCCGCTAGGTCAGTCAGTTCGCACCAAATGCCAATATCCTTCTTCCAGCTCTCATATGTGGAATAATTTCCCAGTTTTGGATGCCACTTGGTCGAACACGACGCCATTCTCGAACTACGCTCTGCTACCAGTGTTGGAACTAGACAACCACACTCACTGGCTTCACGACGTGAACTGGCAAGGCTCCCGGTAGCATACCACAGGAACCCTCCGATGACGTCATCACTCGTGACTTAGATGTGTGCGTGCGCACACACACTAACAGAAATGATTAAGCTGAAGAAATGCCAAGTTCAGCACTGGCAAGAGCAATCAAAATATTAATGGATGGAAATTGTATTAAGTATGGTAAATATAGTGGTAGGTGGTGGCGACCATCATCCACTCACGATGTAGTGCTGCCTACTTCTTCCTTAGCCTTTATCATTCTTTTTCTGTGCCTGCCCTCCTTTCTTCCTATTTCTCCCATATTTCCTGTCACTTCTTACTGCTTTTCTTTCCTTTACAGGTGGTATTACATTGAGTGACAAGCCAAATGGTTTCCTGTAAGCCAAGAAACCATTTACAACGCTGGGTGGTAACCATATAACCAAACCATACGTGCTCCCTACGTGTCAACAAGTGGGTTGGTGGAGGGTTAGTGCCCCTCCCCGTAAAATAAATAACTCAAAGTCAAATGGCCACCCCTTACGGGATTATGGTGTCTGGCAATAATATATCTTTTTAATACTTTGTATCTTCTTAATACTTGTTACAGATGACAAGGACATCAGGGAGATGGCAAAGGAGAGAGCACGGAGACGAGTGCTCCACTCCAGCATGCTGCGTGATGCCATATATGAACACACTGATGATCCTGAGGTTGTTTTTAATATTGATGTCCTGAAGCAGAAATCCATTAGAAAGCGCAAGGAACTGGAAACGTAAGTTACTTGCAGATTTTTCCTGTTTATCTTTTTCATCCAAAGAAATCAGATATGCTTTGTTATTCATTAGACTCTCAATTATCCTTCGTCACAATTTCTATCCTATCGCATTATCCGGTGCTTTCGACTCGGCTCTATTAAAACAACATCCAGTGAAATTAGGCAATATCTGGCTCAGAAACGGAAAGCAATCAGTGGTACTATGCATTTTTCGGCAGTAACATGTATCATCCGGTTCAGACACAGGACTCAGTTGGCACGTGGGCAGACCCTGCAACACACGCCATCACAGTGCATTGTGGGAGCGGCCACACTAACATTTTTCAATTGAAATAACCTAAAACAAATCCCCATTGATGTAATACATTTGGTTGCAGTGTCCTGTGCAAAATGCACACAGTAAGTCTGCTTTATTAAATATTATTCATTACTTAGTATTTTCTTCAAACACAGAAAAATAAAGTAATATATCTTGAACATTTATTGGTGAACAGATGATTTGGAAAGAAGTGTTCTACAGTAGAGTCATCATGCATCTCTTGCTCACATTTGTGTACATGTTCCGTGGCCTACCCATTTATTCCTCACTTGACCTCTGTCACTCTATCCCTGGCAAGCCACTCAGCTGTTTTGCAGATACTGTTATACAATAAATATTTAGGAATTTCAAACACAGTAACTTTGTCAAATAAAATAAATGCTTCATTTCTATCAGCTAGAGTTTATCTTTTCTATCTATCTATTGCCAGACGCCTCAATCCCTAACGGGGTGGCCACAAACAAATCGCCTCCATGTCACTCTGTCCCCTGCCATTTCACTATCACGCTCCCAACTCACACCCCCCTCATCTCGAAATGAATGGATCTTGAATTTGGCTCTCTCTTGTATTGTTTTTACTTTTTCTTGGAAGGAACACTATGCGGGCCCTGGCCTTTGGTTCCTTCTTCCTTGCATAAAAAAAAAATATATATATACCTCTCCACTCCATCCCTCCATCTCATCCTCGGCCTCCACCTCACTCATATACACTCTCCTCGTCAATCTTTCACTCTCCATCCTTTCCACATGCCCAAACCACCTTAACGTGTTTCTCCTAACGTTTCCCATCACGTCTTCAACCACACCACAACGCTCCTTCACTTCCTCATTTGTTAGTCTGTCTCTCCATGTAACTCCATATGCTTCTCTCAAATAACTCATTTCCACTGCTCTCACTCTTGACTTCTGTCCTTCCAACAGGGTCCAAGCTTCACTTCCATATGTCAGAGTTGGTATCACAATACTGTCATGTAACAACTTTTTCACTTCCATGCTCACCTCCCTGTTTCTTATCACTACTTTCAACGAACCAGCAACCTTCCTTCCCTGCCGTACCCTTTCGAGCACTTCACCCTCCAGACTACCATCCTTACTCATCACACTGCCCAGGTACTAAAATTCACTCACATTCTTCATTTTCTTCCCATCCCATCCAATCTCACTGTACACTCACTGGCTTCACTTCTCTCGAAGACCATCACTTTACTCTTCCCTACATTCACCTTTAGATTCTGTTTCTTACACTCTCCCAAACTCATCTACCAAGCCTTGCAGCTCCCCTTCGTCTTCACTCAACAACACAGTATCATCTGCAAACAACAGTACATGGAGTTTCTTAACACTGCCCTCTCTCACTAGGGCGGCTTCAACATCCACTGCCCGACCTTGTATCTCTTTTATAACCCCATCCATATACAGATTGAACAACCATGGAGACATGACACATCCTTGTTTCAATCCAACTTTCAAATGGAAAGATTCACTCAGTTTGCCATCCACACGCACTGCAGCCTTAGCACCCTCATACATACTCTTCACTGCCTTCAACAACTTCCCATCCACTCCTTATATTCTTAATACCTTCCACAAACCTTGTCTATAAACCTTGTCATATGCTTTCTCCAGATCCATGAAGGATGCATACAACTTCTTGCCCTTCTCTAGAAACTTTTCCACTAAGGATCTAAGAATGAATATCTGGTCCACACAACCTCTTCCCTTCCTAAAACCTCCTTGTTCTTCTCCAACTAATTCCTTAGTAATTTCCCTTACTCTGTCAATAAGTATCCTACCATTTATTTTTCCTATTACACTGAGAAGGCAAATGCCCCTATGATTACCACACACTGCTTTTTCCCCTTTTCCTTTGTACAGAGGTATAATTATACCTGACGTCCAATCCTCCGGGACTCTACCCTCCTCCCGAGCCAATCTGCACACCTTCCACATCCATTCTATTACTATCTCTCCCCTATGCTTCAGCATTTCACCACACACTCCATCAATTCCTGGGGCTTTCCCCATTTTAACTTTCTTCATTGCTTCCACCACTTCCATCCTGGTGATTTCTTCCTCTCTTCTCACAGCCCACCTTCTCCATGCCATTCTCCAGCCACTTATACTTGCATTACTTTCATTCTCTATGTTCAACAGTTCATTAAAGTGTTCTCTCCATCTGTTTACTTTTTCTCCCTTCTCCACTAGTAATCTACCATTTTTATCTTTCACACCCCCACTGACTTCGTTGGCACCCTGTCTAGCTCTCTTTACCTCCTTCCAGAACATTTTCTTACATTCCCTCCACTTTGCATTCAAATTCCTTCCAAATTTCTCATCCACTCTCTTCTTACTAATCTTTTCACCTCTCTTCTCCTCACTACATATAACTCTCTCGTCCGTCTCTCAGCTTCTTCGTTGCCCCTGTTCCTCATCCATTCATTATATGCTTTCTTCTTTTGTGCCACAGCCTCTCTCACCTCTTCAGTCCACCATGCTGTTCCCTGAACCCCCTTTCGTCTTCTTTTCACCCCACACACCACCTCACATGCTGCACAGATTTCTTCTGTGAATACCTTGCACACACCCTCCACGTCCCCCATCTGCTCCAATCTATATTTACCCAATCGCTCCTCCACTTCCCTTCTATATTCAGCCTTTATTCCATCCTCTTGTAACTTTTCTACCCTCCTTGTAACAAATACTTCTTCCTGTCTTTCCCTTCTTCTCTTCTTCCATCTTGTTTGGATTCTGATTCTGGCCACCACCAAGTGGTGGTCAGAAAGTCCACTCCCCCAACTCTGCCAGTGCAAGTGTGTTCTAAGATGACATCATCTTAGAACACATTTGATGACAGTGCTGATGCAAATGCCTTCTAATATGACATCATCTTAAATCATTTGATAACAGTTCAAATGCATTCTAAGATGACATCATCTTAGAACACATCTCATGACTGCAAATGGGTACTAAGATGACATAATCTTAGAACACATATGATGACAATGCTAGTACATTCTCTGAAGACCATTTTAAAACAGACATCTGATGATCATGGAAATGTGTTAAAAAATGATATCATTTTAAAATGCATTTGATGCCAATGCAAATGCATTTTAAGATGACATAATCTTAGAATGCATGTAATGACAGTGCATATGCATTCTAAGATGACAGTCTTAGAACACATTTGATGACAGTGCCAGTGCAAAAGCATTCTAAGGTGATATAATCGTAAAATGCATTTGATGACAATGCAAATGCAAATGCATTCTAAGATGACATTACAGAATACATTTGATGACAGTGTAAATGCATTCTAAGATAACAATCTTTTAACACATTTGCATTGGCAGAAATGATAAACTTTAGCCAACAGAAATGAACCATTTGTTTTATTTGACAAAATTACTGTGCTTGCAATCCTGTGTATTTACTGTATTATTTGCCAAACTGCTGGGTGGCAAGTGAGGGGTGGAGTGACGGCAGTCAGTGAGGGCACAGACACACAACTGAGAAAGGGAGTCATGAACTTGTGATAACTCTAATGTAGAATACTTCTTTCCAAAGCATCAGTTCACCAATAAATGCTCAAGATTTATTTCTATGGTTTATTTTTCCACATTTTTATGAATCAATTGACTACTATTTAACAGAATGGACTTACCAAGGTACTGTAAGATACTGGAAACTTGTTGGTAGTTAGGAGTCGGTTGGTTAGGTAAAAAACTGCTCGGGTACCATACATATTTGGCCAGTGAAGAGTATACCTTTTTTCAATGAAACTATTCATCTTGCTTTTCACACACACACACGCACACACTTACACACAAAAATTAGCTTGGATCCCTTGGACTTCGTATCATAACTCGTGGAATTTCCTACATTAAATTCTTTTATCAGTGTATTACATTGTTCACTGTTTTCAAGACTGTTACATTTGTCCAGCTTTTGTTTCAAGGTAGTAGTATTAGTAGTAGTTGTTCCCTAGGCAGTCTGGCCGAACAGCCCCAAGTCCCTAAGGAAGGCCACAGCCAAGACTGGGCTTTCCCACAGAGCTCTCAAGGAGTGTATGTTGTGTTGTTGGCATAGGTGATTGTGTGCAATGCAGTCTTCCATAATGTGCTTTATAGTATGAGGTGCTGTGTTACATCCTGGACAGGCGTCAGTGACGGAGTCATCCAGCCTCTTCTGATTACTTTAAGAGGGCTGGATGATGCCCACATCTCAGCCTAGCCAGGTGGACCCTGTCCTCACAAGAGAGATAGGATTCAGAAGGATGGATGTCAGGAGGCTGTGCATGCAGCTGTGAGTTGTCTTTAGTGACTGATTGGAGCAGTGAGTGATGTGAGTATGGATATGCTTCTGGAAGCTGGTCTGAGGTGGGCGAAGGGGGAGAGATGACAGTATGTATTTGTGTATGATATCGTGTGTTGGGTGTTCTTTTGATGTTCCTTGGTGTGTGTGTGTGTGTGTGGATGTGCTGCCATGTAGTGTAGTGGATGTTGTGGGTTTGTGGAGGCTGCAGCGAGGATTTGGGTGCCTCTCATGTCTAGATGATCCTTGTCTTTGAGGACTTTGGTTTCTTGGTGTAGGTGGTCTATGGGTGTAGTAGCTGTGCAGCCTGTGATTATTTTTAGGGCCTTGTTCTGTATGGTCTGAATAGTGTTATAGTGTGTTCTAGCGAGGTTAGGCACCCAGGCAGGGCTTGCCTAATTCGTCACTGAATGTATATACTGTTTGTATACTGTGGTGGTGGTTTCTTTGTTTTGTCCAAATGTTGTATGGGCAAGTGACTGCAAGGCATTGAGTCTTGGTGTTAATTTCTTTTTGATGTTTGTGATGTGTTGTTTAAATGACAGTGATGTACTGTATGTTACACCAAGGATTTGGGATATGTGTGTGTGTGTGTGTGGTAGGGAAGTGTTGTTTTTTGTGAGGTGTGGAATGTGGCTGTGTTCTGCTCTCCAGTTTGTGAGAAGGGTCACTATAGATTTGGCTGGGGCTATTTTGAGCCTGTTTGTGGTGAACCATTCGTGTAGTGTGTTGAGGTAAGGTTGGAGGATGTGTGCAGCTGTGTTTGCATTTTAGTGTATACATGTAAGTGTTATGTCATTTGCATAGGAAGCTAAGTGTTTCTGTGGTGTGTGGAGTGTAGGTATGTCTTGCATGTATAGGTTAAAGAGTGTAGGGGACAAAACAGATCCTTGGGGACGCCATTTGTGAAGTTTATGATGTTCGAAGACTGATTGGCAAATGCTACATGTGCACATCTGCCTGCTAAATAGTTTGCCAGCCATCTTTTTGTGTTATTGTGCATGTTTGTGTTGAATAGTTTGTTTGTGAGGCTGTGGTGGGGGATGACATCAAAAGCTTTACTAATGTCAAGTGTGACAAGGAGTGTTCTGTGTGGTGGCCTAGCGGAATTCATGCTATCAAAAACTCTGTGTAAGGTCTGTAAGAAGAGTGTTTGCAGAGTGTAGTGGCCTAAAACCATGTTGTGATAGGGCTAGGGGTGTGTAAGGTGTAACTAGTTGTAGTAGCAGTTGTTCAGTGACTTTGGAGGGGGTGCAGAGGAGTGTGATGGGATGGTGTGAGGAAGGTAACATGGGGTCTTTGTTGGGTTTGGGGATAGTGATGATAATGCCATGCTTCCAGATGTTGGGTATTATGTTGTGTGAATAGCTATAGTTTGATTTGTTGGTGAGTGCTTGTATGCTTTGTGGTCCAAGGTGTTTAACCACTAAACCGCGGGGTTCTTCGAGGCGTTTCTTTTCCCTTCCCGCCAGTGGTAATTCGCGCCCCAACTGACTTTTTGCTAATATTTGCCAAAAGTCCGTTTTTTGTCCTAGAGTATTATAATTTTATATGCATATGACACATACCTTCTGCTTTCTCATGGGATGTTTTTTTAGCACTCGTCGACTATCATATGACTTGTGGAGACTTCCGAAGTTGGCTCATGAAATCTCCACATTTACAATTCCCAACAGCCCGTACTATTTATACCAGTGCCTGATATTATCACTTGAAACACTAATCTATTATTTCCCAATAGGTTTGATCCCTTACCACCGAATGTCATGAGAGTGACACCTCGCGGTTAAGTGGCTAAGGTGTATGTTGCTTATGTTGTCTGGTCCACAGGCAGATGAGTGCTTAAGGTTGCTAATGATGTGCTTCGTCTGGTTGTAAGTGAAAGGAGCAAAGTCTGGGTCTGAGGGGAACTGTCTCTTACGTCGGATGATACGTCGATTATCGTGATGGGGGTTTAGATGGCTGACATGTGAAAAATTATTGATGAGAGTGTTTGCTTGTTGTTTGATTGAAGGTATGGTGTCTTGTGATGGCAGCAAGTTATTGTGTAGTGTTGCTGTTGGAGAGTGTGATGCTGTTTAGTGTTTTGTAGAGTTTGCTGGTGTTTGTTTTGTGATCAAGTGTTTGGAGATAATTGTTCCAATTTAGTGTTTACTGTTCTGATATTTTATTGTTTATTTGAGTGTTGAGTTCTTGTATTTGTTGTACGGTGTCATGTGTATGGGGTGTTGGGGAGTGTCGTATTGTGTCCTGTTGACTGATGAGGCCTTGAATTTCTGGTGTGAAGTTGGGGTTGTGTCTTTTTCTGTTGCATCAAGGGATGTGTCTTTTCTCTGCATTTTGCATAATTGTATTGAAAATGTGCACAGTGGTGTTGATGTTTGTGATGGATGTACTGTTTAATGGTTCAAAGTGTTGTTCTTTTTCAGCTGTGAAGGCCTCCCAGTTGGCTGTCTTATAATTAGTGTATGTGTGTCTGTGGTCAGCTGGGGTGATTCTGGTTTTGGTAGTGATGATGATCGGGAGGTGGTCAGAGCCAAGGGTTCTGACCACTCTCCAGATGTTGTGGGGGTGAGGTTTGGAGAGCAGAAGGTGATGTCTGGGGATGATGGGAGGAAGAGGGCTTGGTGTGGGATATGGGTATGTTGATGTTTCAAGGTGACCACAATGTGTTAAGATTAGTTTGCACTTTAGCCTTCAGAGTACAAATCACTAATCACGACACGACAGCACAAGATAACACAACAGCAAGAATGCTTGTTTACTGACTGACAGCGGAAAGCTGACTGGTGATTTGTGGAAGTATGTAGGGTGACTAAACTAGAAGAGGGGAAAGCAGGGGAGGAGGGCTGGAAAGGGGATTACCTAGGAAACGACCTTGACTGGAAATGCCTTCACTTCGCATCTCCCAACTTCACCCAGTCTCATGTGACTTAGCTGTGATGGGGTGGCTAAGCAAAGTGAACCACACTGTTTTATTATTTATATACTTGCCAGTCCATGAATTTTCCCGTTTGTCTAATAATTCCGGTTACCTGGTAACCGGATAATTGGGATTATACTGTACTCAGCCATTCCTTTCTGTAGGAATCATTTCATGAACTAATCAAACTTAATATAGAAGTCTCATGCACCATATCTGATAAACAGTTAGTAGCAATAGTGAAAAATAAAATGGATGTGGATACAATATTTCATCCTTGTTTCTGTATCGTAAGTTAACCATCTCTGGAGAAGTTGTGAAGTCTCTTAAAGCTACAAAAATAATAAACGCTTATTTTTTTTCTTTACACGATGTTTTTTTTATCATGAAATGGAAATTCTCATCACATGTATCATAGGGTTTGTCATATTCTGCACAGTTTTCTTTGCACAAGGCTACTATAATATGACGAAGGGGCATGCGAAAGAGTGCTATGAGACTCCCTGTGGATTCCAGTACAGAGCTGTGGTAATCATCTCCCGTTCACCAGGGAACACTCTTCCTTTTGTGCGTTAAGGTTACCAAAAGTTACGGATATGGCAAGGTGAACGCCTGCCCATAGTTTAAGACTATGGCCGTAAGAGAGCAGTGGAGGGAAAGAGGAAGTGTTGGGTAGAGTGGTTACAGAACAGGGGTTGAATTGAAATAAGAACTGAATATACTGAGAGCAAGAAGAACATAGAGACTAGTGAAGAGGAAAAGGAGGAGGTAAATGATGATCTAGGAAGAAAAATGAATGCAAATTTCATCTGAAAATAGGAAGTTATTCTGGAAAGAGGTGCGGAAATGTAGAACTGACAGCGGAAAGAAATGTGAATTTCACACTTTCACATTGCAAAATTGTGAAGAATGTAAGTGGTAGATTATTAACCCATGGGGATGGAGTAAGGACAAGATGGAAAGAATATTTTGAAAGTCTGATCAATGGGAATAGAGAGAGGAGAGAGGCTGTAAATATGATTGATTTTGGGGGTATGCAGAGAAGGAACGCAGTGCCAGGAAACGTGACACTCGCACAGGTGAAGAACGATGTGAAGCAGCTGAAAAATGGGAAGGCAGCTGGAGTTGATGAGGTGTATGCAGAGATGATGAAGTGTAGTGGAGAGAGCAGAATGAACTGCTTGTTGGAGATTTGTAAAGAAGACTTAGATGAGTGAAACTGTGCCAGCAGAGTGGAGAAAGGTTGTGATTGTACCACTGTACAAAAATAAAGATGAGTGAAGTGAGTGCAAGAATTATTGTGGCATGTTTGCCTTTGTCCTTCCTTCCTCTTCTGTCTTTCTTTCCTTCATTCTTTCCTCTCGCTTTTGCCTACGGGTGACTTTACACTTCTTCTTCTGTCGTTCTTTCCTTCACTCTTTTCTCATCCTTTTGCCTATGGTTGGCTACACTGAGTGACAAGCCAAATGGTTTCCTGTACACCAGAAAACCATTTATTATGCTGGGTGGTAACCATATAACCAAATTATGGCATCTGGTGGTTTAGTGGGTAATTAAGATACTCCAGTTGGATTGAACCTGTGTAGGTTTATATCCAAGGGATGGTTGGGGTTTATTGCACACATAATGCCACTCAGGGATGAGTGAGGCTGGTCACTCTCATTTTAAACGTCAGGGCCAATTTGCCTAGCCCCGGGCTCCTACGCTCCTCATGGAACGGCATAGGATTGGATGATGGATGGATAGATAAGTTTATTGAGTGTTGTAGGGAAGGTGTATAGAAGAAATACTGTATAAAGTAAGAGAGATATCAGAAGTCCTTGTGAGTGATGAACAGGGTGGCTTTAGGAGTGGCAGAGGGTGTGTGGATCAAATACTGTATTTGCAGTGAGACAGATAATGGAGAAGGCTTGTGAGAAGGACCATAAGGTGTTTATGGCCTTTATAGATCTGGAAAAAGCATATGACAAAGTGGACAGAGAAGGATTGTTGAAGGTTTTACGCATGTGCGGTGTAGATGGTAAGCTGCAAGGTGCCGTCAAGAGTTTTTATGATGGTAGTGAGACATTAATTAGGGTAAATGGGCATCTAAGTGAATGGTTCACGATCTGTGTGGGCATGCGACAAGGTTGTATGATGTCCCCATGGTTCCTTGATATACAGTATATATATATGGATGGGGTGATGAGAGAAGTAAAAACATGAGTAATGGTGAGAGGGATGGTGTTCATAACGAATGGTGATGGATGGAATATCTCAAATTTGTTGTATGCAGATGATTCAGTACTACAGTACTTGCAAATACCGAACAAGAACTTGGTAGACTAGTGCAGAGTTTTGCTGATGTCTGTGAGTGTCGTGCCTTGAAAGTATTGTAGAAAAGAGTAAAGTGATGGTAATTGAGAAAGAAGTTGACTTCCAGTGTGATGTTACAGTGATTGGAGCGAGACAAGAATTAGTGAAAGAGTTCAAATACCTTGGTACAGAGATAGAAAAGAGAGGAAAATGTGCAAAAGAAGTGGAAAGCAGAGTGACACAAGGAAAGAAAGTAGCTCGTGCTATGAGGACCTTGATAATAAACAGAGACTTGAGCGTTGCAGGTGCGCAAGGGTTACGTGAAGAAGTGTTAGTGCCAACTTTAACATACGGATATGAGACTATGATGTGGCATGAAAATGAAAAGTCAAGAGTGAGATTAGTGGAGATGGGACTGCTAAGGAATGTATGTGGAGTAGAGAGTGTGGATAGGATACGAAATAATGTGATCTGTAAAAGGTGCGGAGTGAGGAAGTCTGTGGTCAGCAGAATTGAAGAGAGTGTACTGAGATGGTATGGTCATGTGGAGAGTGGATCCCAATAGACTGATGAAAAAGGTATATCTGTGCAAATTTGAAGGAGGGAGGAGTCGAGGTAGGCTAAGGAGAAGGTGGAGGAATATGGTGGATGAGTGTGCGAGGAAGAGAGGTATGGAAGCCAGTGAGGCTAGGGGACTGACAAGAGATTGAGCTAGCTGGATGAATGTTGTGCGAAGTGAATGATCAAGGATTTGTCACTCCTTTTTAACGTGACAGCATTCGGATTGACTCTGTTTAGATACTTTTATGTGAAACTACGGATTGTGGTGAAAGTTTTGACATATCAGATAGAGCCAGGATTCCTAGGGCTTGATTTATGAGTGAATGGAAGCGTGGCCCGTTGGATTGGGCAAATTTGAGCTGTCTGGACGTTGCTACTCCTCACCCTGCCCTAGGGTGGGAAAGGAGGTCTGGATGATGATGATGATGGTGATGATGATGATGATTATATTATATACTGTATTACTATACTAGTAAAGGAGCTGGGAGGAATGAAAAAAGTGTTTCAATGTTGTTTGCTAAAAACGGATGTAAAGAGAAGGCTGAATGACGGTGTTGTGGTACCAACTGCATTATATGGGGCTGAAACATGGAATATGGGTGAAGCAGAGAGGAAAAGTTTGAATGTAATGGAGATGAGGTGTCTGAGGGGTTTGTGTGGAGTGATGCGTATGGATCGAGTGAAGTGCGAAGGAGAACTGGAGTTGTTCGGGGGGAGATGGCTGATTGAGTTCAGCAGTGGGTGTTGCGATTGTTTGGACATATGGAGAGAATGGATAATGAGCAATTGGTGAAAAGATAACTAGATCTGATGTGAGAGGTGTAAGGTTGAGAGTAAGACCATGAATAGGATGGATGGACAGTATGTTGAGAGCGTTGGATGTGAGAGGGATGTCTGTTGAGCAAGGAAGAGTGGTTTTGCGTGACAGAAATGAATGGAGAGTAATTGTGAATGAATAAATGATGGCGCAGCCCTGAAGGGATATTTTCGCGCATTTTGTCTGATCAGTTGATCAGGTCAGGTGCAGGTAAGGGGATGGGTCCATTACGATGTGTCAGGGGTAAACTAGCTCTGCTGTCGGGCCCTGCTGCGGGTGTCAATGATTGCACTGTGCAGTTGACCCTTGTTCAGAGTGGTGCGGTGAGGATCTGTCCCTTCTCCCCTTTGGGGCTAAGATGTGAATGAATATGTTTGAGTGGATGAGTAAATTGGGAGTGTGTCGTCCTGTCTCGGCTACCTGCCTTTCCTTGGGGGAAGCAGCCTAGGTATATAGATAGAGAGATTACTATACTATATTTACTGTACAGCAAACTTTCAAGTACCTGGCACTTTTTGCTTGGCTGTATTAAAACAATACCCAGCAGAATTTGGCCAGATCCAATGCTGAAACGGGAAGCAATAGACGGCACTATGCATTTTAAAGCAGTAATGCGTATCATCCGGGTCAGACAGGCCCCAGTTGGTGTAAGGGCAGACCCCACAACAGAGTAACACATGTTTGTGACTGGTTCCTTTTATATCAAGGTTCAGTGATGGCCTTTTAGTACATTTACCAATTGCCAATATCCCCCCCCCCCACACACACACGGCTCTGGAATCCTGTTCAGATCATCCTGCAGCATTATACAGTCCTCTTCAGCTTCTACTCTCCTCATGATTTCATGATCTGTGCATCATCTGCAAACAGACTTGCATGTTTGTTCCATACACCATATTGGCCTGGGAGGAAGGTAGAGTCCCGGAGGATTGGAAGTCAGGTACAGTAAAGTCCCGGGTTACGTCAGAGTTCCGTTCCTGAGACATGACGTAAGCCGATTTTGAACGTAAGTCGAGTTTTACAGATTTTTCAACCATACCTCGCATACTATACATGTAATAATCTTATAACAGGTTTGTATAAGAAACACAGTCTTTTGAACTGATGATATTTATTGAATAAAATATAAGTTGTACTTGCTACGAGTCTTCGTCACAGTAGCTCACTCGCTGCAGGGAGAGCTGGATCTCCTGTTTCTTCAGCCCTCAGGACTTGTTCCTGACCATCTCCCATTGCTGAACTTTTTCAGTGTCTCAGTAACACAGAGAGTAGACCAGCATGCTCTCCAATACAAGTTTCTCTAACTCTCAACACCATACTACATACACGTTACACACTACACTTTGTTTTCAAAAAATTATAAAAAAATGGGTACTGTAAATCGTGCCTTGGAGTCCCGGGGGGGGCCATAAATGCCCCCACCATCCGCCCCTCTCCCGGTGACGACTCTCGGAGCTGCCTGGAACCACTGTCTGACTCACTCTTTCTTCATTTCTGTAACATTCGTGGCCTTTCCCTTAACTTTTGCTCTGTTGAGCACCACCTCTTCTCCTCTAAACCTCACCTTCTCTTTCATTCTGAGACTCAGCTGTCTGAGACAACTGACAGCAAACCCTTTTCTGTATCCTCCTACTATCTCTATTCTCATTTCAAAGCCGAAGGTGGCTGTTGCTTATATGTACGCAACGATCTATCTTGCTCTCGTGTTCCTGAACTTGATTCTTCTGAATTCTCTACTCTCTGGCTTCGGCTCTCCTGTCATTCTCTGACTAAATATATCTGTGCTCTTTACTTACCTCCTAATTCTACCGACTATCAAAAATTCTTTGACTATCTTACTTCTACGATGGAACACATTCTATCCATTTCTCCTTTCTCTGAAATCTCCATTCTAGGAGATTTCAATGTTCACCACCTCCTTTGGCTCTCCTCTCCTTTCACTGATCCACCTGGTGAACAAGCCTACATCCTTTCTATCCTTAATGACCTAGAGCAGCTTGTACAGCACCCTACCCGTATCCCTGACCGCCTTGGAGAGAGTTCCAACATACTTGACCTTTTCCTAACAACTAATCCTTCTGCTTACACTGTTAATCTTTTCTCTCCGTTGGGCTCTCCTCCGATCATAACCTTATTACCTTAACCTGTCCTATTGCTCCAGTACAGCCTGTGGACCCTCCAAACAAACGCCGCCTGTAGCACTTTGGAGCTGCAGATTGGGAGGCCCTCAGGCAGTACTTCTTTGATTTTCCTTGGAATGATTATTGCTTCCATGGCCGGGAGCCGTCTGAGTGTGCCCTGCTCATTACGGAGGTTATTCTTTCAGGCATGGAAGCATACATTCCTTTTTCATATCCTCTGACTAATGCAAGAAAGCCTTGGTTTAATCACGCTTGTTCTAATGCTGTCTGCAACAGAGAGAGGGCCTTTAAAAGGTACCGGAGCCAACCCACCCCTGAATCACATCTTCTTTATATTTCTGCCCGGAATCGTGCTAAGTCTGTTCTTCGCTCTGCTGAAAAGAATTTCATCCGTGCTAAATGTTCCGAACTCTCCAACTCGAATTCTTCTCGCTCCTTTTGGCACTTTGCCAAAAACCTTTCTAACAACTTTACCTCATCATCCTTCCCTCCTCTTTTCTACGCTGATGGCTCTGTAGCTATTTCTTCTACTGATAAAGTAGATCTCTTTGCCCAGACTTTCTCCTCCAATTCTACTTTAGACGATTCCGGTGCTGTTCCTCCATCACTTCCTCCCTCAGCCTTCCTCATGACTGGCATTAAAATTTCTTCAGCTGATGTATTTTCTGCCATCACTGGCCTCAATACTAGAAAGGCACATGGGCCTGATGGAGTCCCTCCTGTTTTCCTCAAAAACTGTGCTTCTGTGCTTACACCCTGCTTAGGTAAACTCTTTCGCCTTTGTCTCTCAACTTGTACCTTTCCTTCTTGCTGGAAGTTTGCTCTCATTCAGCCAGTCCCAAAGAAGGGTGACCATTCCCAACCCTCTAACTATCGTCCAGTTGCTTTAACATCCTGTGTATCAAAAGTTTTCGAATCAGTTCTTAACAGAAAAATTTTAAAGCATCTTTCCTGTCACAACCTTCTTTCTGATCGTCAGTATGGGTTCCGTCAGGGACGCTCCACTGGCGATCTTCTCACCTACCTTTCAGACTCCTGGTCATCCTCCTTTTGGGACTTTGGCGAAACCTTTGCCATTGCACTTGACATCTGTAAGGCTTTCGATCGAGTCTGGCATAAATCTCTGATTTCCAAACTGCCCTCTTACGGTTTCTATCCTTCTATCTGTGCCTTCATCTCTAGCTTCCTTTCTGGTCGTTCTATAGCTGCTGTTGTAGATGGCCATCGTTCTTCTCCTAGACCTATCAACAGTGGTGTTCCTCAGGGCTCTGTCCTATCACCAATTCTCTTTCTTTTATTCATCAATGACCTTCTAAGCTGTACATCTAACCCTATCCACTCATATGCTGATGATTCCACCCTTCACCTTTCCATTCGATGTCCGCAACGTCCATCTCAGCAGTTGCTTCAGCACGCAAGGGATGAGGCTATGGCACACCTAATGTCTGACTTGGCTCATACCTCTGATTGGGGTAAAAATAATCTTGTTATTTTTAATGCATCAAAAACTCAGTTTTTACACTTATCAACCCGACAAAATCTTCCTCAGGATACCCACTAATGTTTAATAATGTCCAGCTCAGTCCTGCATCATCCTTGAACATGCTTGGGGTTTCATTCTCTCGGGATTTGTCTTGGAAAGAACATATTGCATCTCTTGTGAAATCTGCTTCCAAGAGATTGGGTGTGCTGAGCCGACTCCGAGCTTTCTTTACCCCTGCACAGATGTTGACCTTGTACACGGGTTTTATTCGCCCGTGTATGGAGTACAACTCTCGTGTGGGGAGGCTCGCCACATGCGGTTCTTCTCAATAGGGTGATGTCAAAGGCTTTTCGTCTCATTAACTCTCCTTTTACTGATTCCCTTCAACCTTTGTCTCTTCGCCACACTGGTGTTATTCTATCTTTCTACTATCGCTACTTCAGTGGTCACTGTTCCTCTGAACTGTCTGCTTGCATCCCTCCACCTCTACGACGGGCACGTAGTACCCGTCTAGCAACAAACTCTCATCCCTTTTCTGTCCAACTCTCTAATGCAAGAGTTAACCGTTACTCCAAGTCCTTCATTTATGCAACTGGTCAACTCTGGAACTGTCTCCCTTTGTCTGTATTCCCTGCTTCCTATGAACGCAGTGTGTCCAGGCATCTCGAAATGTATGGATCTTGAATTTGGCTCTCTTTTGTATTG
>JAGKTI010010114.1:0-29226 GCA_018397915.1 Birgus latro
TATATATATATATATATATATATATATGTTGTATTGATGGCATTTGGCTGTGAGTTAGAGCTTAGATTATGAAGATATAAGTGATGACTGCATAATTGTGTGGTGTGTTTGACTTGGCAGTTTATTGAAAATTCTCTTACTTTTAGCCTTTCTGTTTTGTATTTCTGAATCCTACTTATCCCACTGTTTTGTTGGAAGTAGAGGTAGGATTTATATTAAGTACAGTATATGCTAGCTTGTAAGTAGAATAGTGTTTAATAAACTTATTTTTTCTCTGCAGGAAATATTAAGGGAGATATAAAAAGGGATATTATGTCGTCCATTATATCAGCTGCAAACAGAAAAGTTCATAAAGTTAAGTACAGAAAACCTTTGGAAGAAAAACCAATTGATGATTCTAAATTTAGTGATAAAGAGGGAGGATTTGAGGAGCGTGATATTGACAAAGAGGCCGAACTGAGAAAACAGCGATTATTTGCAAAACATATGGAGAGTATGGTTGAATTACCGGACCCTAAGCCAATGAGTGAACGGAAAATATCCAACATGAGTTTAATGAGTGTTCAGAGTCAACAGTCTGGCATATCTAATTTGCCACAAACCCAGAATAATGAGAGGACTAGTGGTCTTAGTGAACAAATCAAATTGGGCATAACTGGAGATGACAACAGGTTATTATCTATGGACAGAAAAGATGGTTTGCATGACAGTTGTGTGCCACTATCACTGCCCTCTGTCACTACTGCTAACTCCACCCAGCCATCTAGTCAGTTGAACCCAGAGGCAGGCTCAATGTTCGGAGATGAGGTGGCTATTCGATCTTACGCTGGGCTCAGTGCCAGTACACAGGAGAGGATACGCCGCTTTAAGTTGGAGACACTTGCGATGCTCCAGCGCGATGTATCACGACACCGACGGGAGACGGAGAGGAGAGATGCAGAGAGACAGAGGCTGGAGGAGATGTGGCGGCGGGCTAAGCAGGATATGGAGTCAGACGATATATTGGATCAGCTGGCTGACAATCCTACCGGTAAGATCAGAATGTTTGATGTCCTTAGCTCCTCCTGTCCACACACTGCCAATGCCATGATATGCTCACAGTCTTATGGGAACAGACTAAACTTTAAGCATATCTAAGGCTTTTTACTTATGGTACTGGTTAACTGTGATTTCTTTGGCATCATTTTACTTCTTGCATGAATCTCTGTATTCAGTTGTGGGCAGAAAAAAAAAATGAAATGTCATATGAAAACTGACATATGGAGCTATATAGAATTTCAAATTCTAATTTTTTGAGCTGTTTTATTTTGATAGCCTAACTGAGACAGTGTGTCATGTACTTATTTTGGTAATGTAAACAGTGTTATTTTTATAATATATTCTCATGTAGATATACAACATATACTGTTTGGCTCAAGATTCAGTTTACTTGGGCTGCATATTGTTATCAGTAGTTCCTTTTGCAAAGTAGAATTGTAAATATGGAAAACTAATGACGATCATAATAGAGTATGTATTAATACAATCTTTTGAGATTTTTCAAGGATCTTTTTCATTATCCTGTTGTGTTTGGTAGTTGTAGCTAATCCAACTAACAAAGCATACAATGTGTCCTGTGACAGAGCCATCATAGAGACCTGACCTCATTGAACAAATTGGATACAGTCTGCTTCACTGAGGTACTCTGACAGTAGGACTAACACTTCAGTACTGTACTATCACACTCGGTAGTTCATAAACAGTCCCTCACAGTTTCAAATTTGCTAATAGGTTTCATGTTCTTTCAGTACCATACTATCACACTCGGTGGTTCATAAACAGTCCCTCACAGTTTCAAATTTGCTAATAGGTTTCATGTTTTGAGAAATGTCTTAAGTCCAGAAACTTTTCTCTGTAAGTTCTTGGTTACCAGTACAGTACCTAGATGACATAGTATGTGTCCTATAAAGAGCCCCATCCAGTTGAATACTGTACCAGTAAACACAGCATTGCCACATTGCTCAAAACTTGAAGCCAGCCTTTAAACACGGAGCTGGAAGGGAATGTACATGCCTTAGAATGAATTTGAAATGCTAACCAGGACTACTAGCCTACCTAAGCCATGGTGCTGGTCTGCTGGACATGATGCAGGTCTGAATTTGGAAATTCTGAAGCCAAAATCCAACCTGGTGGAGCAGCATTGGTGGGGTGGGTATTCTTTCAGATTTCAAAAAGACTTTGGGCATGGAATGAATTATTGAGTGTGACTGTGCTAACACCAATTTGCATGGTGCACTTTGCATGAACCCAGTTTATATTCAAGGATATCATAGACATGGGGTAAGTCACTGCATGGCATACATTAATGCCAAGTGCTTCTGAATACCATTAAGCCATTCCACATGAAGCAGTACAATATAATGCACTAAATGGCAGATATCGTTGTCATGTCTTCACAGTAAATTTAAAATAAAAGTGCACAGATCTGCATTGGTCTCAGTAAGTTGTCTTGTTCTTAAATAAACACCATAATAAAGTACCATAATACCTGTACAAATTTTTTTGAAAATGTATGTACTTAATACATAACACAATTTGTATAGTGTTACACCATGTAATTGAGATCTATCACGAATCTTGTAAATATATAAATAATGTAACTGTTGTGGGGGAAAAAATGTAACAAATGTGTGTTTATCAGATGCTGGACCATCAAATAAAGTGTTTGAGTCTTGATATATATTTATGTATTGTATATATGGTAAGATATTGCAGTTTGTACTTTTCATTAAGTGTGCAAATTATGTGATACTATATTTATACAGTATATGTATGTATGTATATACTTACATATGTACATAAATATACTGGTTAAGTGGATTGATCCTGTAGAGGGTGCTTAGCATGATGCTAGGGAGAAAAACAAACCTACAAAAGGAGTCAACTCCTTGTGGAAGTAATCATGATTTTTATTCCATAACCATTGTTCTATTTTTTTTTTTTTAGTCCTGGCAGTATAGTGGCTACATTCATATTGTTCATGTTTACTGTCATAGTACTGTAATTCAGTTTTCTTACATAATCAGAGCTGAAGAGTTCTAAGTTTGACACTGATAATATTTAGGAGTACTGGTACTACAGTAATCAATTTGTGTTAAATTCTGCTTTTGCTATACAGTACTGTTATGAAGTTGCATATGTAATGCAGAATTTTACCTCTTATTTCTCATTGGTGCCTGTTTACATTTCAGAGGTTGTTCGAAAGATCTCTGATTACCCCTGGCGTCTGCAGGACCTGAATGAGGGAGTGGGAGGGGACCGGGGATCTGTAGCCTCCAGTACCGGCTCTCATCTCATCTCTGCTGCCCTCTCTCACCATCCCCTCTCTAACACCCCACTTACACCCACCACTAATGCCATCTCCCAGGTATCTAACAGCCACCTGCAACCACCTATAATTAAGGTAGCCAATGATCCTGCTGCAGTTGGGAAGGCTTGGGATTCTACTAATGAAAATAGGCATGGCATGTTGCAGCAGAATTCACTTGCTTGGCTCGATTACAATACCGCTTCCCCTCATAACACTCTTGGCTCTACCTGCTCTTCTGGCAGCTCAGGCTATGGCAGCCTAACTCGATCATCTCATGCAAATAATCCAGTTTATAATGATGATTTGGCTGGGAGGTCAGTGGAAGAAGCCTACTCAACTGAGAGCTGTAGACCCAGACCTTTCTCAGTATCACAGCAATCTTCACCCTCCAATTCCAAAAAGAAAAAGTCCTGCAAAGGGTCAGGATTTCTGTTTGGTCTTGCTTCCTCATCTTCTTCCCCTTCCCTTTTCCCTTCCATGACTGATGCTGTCGCTGAACTAACCCCAACACGAAAAATTGGCCAGACCACCATCTATCCAGAGAGCCCCCGACCCCCTCCCCACCGCCCTCATCCATCCTCACAGACCCAGCTACATCCTCCAATCCTGATTCCCCAACACACCGCTCCTACCCAGGGCCGCCACAAAGATTCCATCCTACACCACATCCTCCCTAGCCGTCTCTACCACTCCCCCCGCCCCCTGCGACGTGGGTCCTCTGCAGAGAGCGTCACTGAGCAACCCATCTCCACCACAACCAACACCACCACCCCTCTCTCACCCTCCATCTTTGACTCCCAGAAGGTCGTGTATAACGGCACTCTGAGGAGGGCCAGAGGATCCAGGGACCAGGTAGGGGTGCCACTTTGCACTCCACACCAACATGACTGTTAATGAAACCATCTTTCTCATCACCACAATCACCACTGTGCCTGTTGTCTCAGATGTCCCTTTCTTTACAGTGACATATTTTGGCTATTACTGCTGGCACCAGACCATTTTATTCAGCCTGGGCAAGACCTTTCAAAATGGGGTAGTTAGACATAGCCATTGTTAACCCATTAAGTGTGCAAAGCTTTTCCCAGGTTGAATAAATTATCTGGAAGTAGTAAATGTAAAGTAGATAATACATCACTGGATGGAAGGGTAAAAACACAATGCCTTATCAAACCACAAATGCCACCACCCACTCTTAATTATATCCCCACTCCCACTTCAGCCATACTTTTCTCTGCTGTCGTATTCTGGATACACGATTGATTATATATCCAGTGGTACATCATTGCCTGATTATATTACACAGCACTATGCATAGCTAAGGCCTGTGTAGGCTTGTCATTCTTTTTTCATGCTAGTAGCATTTGTCATGCTTTCAGCAGTACAGTATTCTCAAGTACAGCCTGTAGAAATATTGATGGGAAGTATAGCAGGGGCACCATTGTAGAGTTGAAATTGCTGTCTGGATTTGGAAGTTTTGTGCAGTATTGTTGTTAGATTTTTATAAGTATATTTTAGCCTTAATTTCATCATTACATGTACTCTCATTCATGCACTCACTACCTCTTGAGTATGAGAAGTCCTTCACATGTCGAATTAATTTGTGTGATAGTGGTAATCATTCTTATACTGATATAAAGCTGTCATGCTTAAGAAGTTAATCATAATCACTGCATATTAAATTATTACAAATAATTTTGTCAAAGTTCTTTCATAAACAGAAATTCTGTTATTGAATTACAAAATAATCTAATTAAAACACTGTCGCAAAAGGTTCAGTAGTGTTCTGCGTATATTTTAGGTTTAAAAGGTATGGATCTCTTAAAGCAGAAAACTGTTCTTTTGAGCACTTTGTTACTATGCCCCATCGGTAGTTTTTAGGTACATTGAGATATGTGGTAGCATTATGTATTTGTCCAGTGTAGTTAATTGGAATTTTATCCGGTTTTAGTGGAGAATATTAATTTGAGAATAATTGTGGTGCATGTTTATACTGAAATGCAGTGTAATCATTGCAGTTAACCAGAAAAACTTAACTACAGTTTGATCACTGCCTTAGGATCCACATGTCGAATGTTAGCCTTGGGTCTGATGTGTAAACTGTATTATCCTGCACAGATTATAAATGGGCCAGAAGCAGGAGTCCCTCGGTGTGGCTCGCTAGACTCCCTGCGAGACAGTCCGCATGTTCCCCATGATGATGGTAAGCTACTTCTCCAGTTCACTTAGAATAACAGATTGAATGTTGAAGTGGTTTGGAAGCTTCTATTTTAGAAGTTTAAGGAATGGTGGTCAGTTAGTTTACATATTGTTTAGGATAGGAGCCTTATTGGTAATGGAATGAGAGTAGAGCAGACAAAAAAATATATATATTAGCAGTAAATATTGGTACAAAATTACCAGTATAGTGTGGTTATGGGTGTGTGTGTGTGTGTGTGTGTGTGTGTGTGTGTGTGTGTGTGTGCGTGTATGTGTGTGTGTGTGTGCGTGTATGTGTATGGGTGTGTGTACATATACAATTGAGAAAAGTATTTAGTATGGTGGGATATAACAATGAGCAGTGATCATCTGATATATTTGCCAGTTGTTGAGGTGCTTACTGGTGGATGTCTGTTGATGGGTTTGCAACACAGTAAGCAATCATGGTAAATATGGTCTTCAGTCTCTGGTCTGATTTCATCCTTTATCTACTATTAAAAATGCTTTGTATATATTGAGGATTCCATGATGGAACTGTTTTGCACAAGATTAATGTTGCCTGCTTCACCATTATATCCATTTTGAATACATAATAATTGCCCTCTGATTGCTGACATTAGTACCTGCAAGACTGCATACCAGTCCACTGTCACTGCTTCAGTTACTGTTCTTACATCATAATTCGGTCCACTCCTGGTATCTGTTCACCTAGAATTCTTATTTTACTTAGCTCTCATATTGGTAATTCCCACAATAGTTCTCCCACCTTAACTTGGTGGAGATATTTGTCCTTTTGCTAGAGTTTTTCCCATAGCTCATTGGCAGAACATGATAGTAGTATGGTGACACATCCTCTCCATAGCTTTTTTTTCCCATGTCAGATTCATCCAGTTTTTAATTTTTTATCATTAACTTCAGTGTTGTAACACAATTTCATTCACCTTTGTGATTTGCAGAGATCCTGAGTAGGGCTTTTTCATTTTTAATATCTTCACAAGAACACATCATTTTTTTATTATTCACTTGGTAATTAACATGGGAACTATTTGTACTGTAGGTTACAGAAGAACAGTATTATACTCTAGTGTACTGGTATGCACATTTAAGTGCAAGCTTTTGAGTAATGTAGAACAAAAAGGTATATACATTAAATAACCTTCCCTGCATATGGGTTATGTTTCTTCAACTACATGCTCATAATTAGAACCTCATAGAAAAATTAAATTATTTTGCCTCGATATGGTGGCGCTAATCATGGGATAAGAATTTTTTTTTTTTTTAATAGTTATGTGGTAAATTGAGGGCTGTATATGTTTTCTGCATCTGTATTCGATAGTGCAGTGTGGTGTTTGCCAGGTGCCATGTTGTTCCTGTTGAAGAAAATGTCATCCTCATCCTGATCATCATCATCATGACCCTCTTTTCAACCTAAAGATTTGGTGAAGTAGGATCTAGAAACAGTGAAAGAATAAATCATGATTAAAGTGGGAAATGTCACATTCATAAGGCAACTGTGTTAATGCAGCCCTTTGACTGAGAATTACCTGCTGGTACTTTGCATTTTATCTCAGCTAACATCATATGATTGTACAGTGCTCAAGAAAAATCTTGGAGACCCAAAATGTTTGACTGTCATGCTGAAAGTTGTAGTAGAGAATGAAGAACATATTTTATTCCAGCTTGTGGCAGTTTAATTTATGCAGCTTATGGAAACTCACTGCAGTCAAAGGGTTAATATACAGCACAGTTTTAGTGATGTATTTTCATCGAAGAATGATCTGCATCCTTGGTTTATTTGGCTTCAAAGTGATCACTAACACTGAATTCATGTTCTTTTAATAGGGATAGTAATTAAGCATTCATGGTCCATGTCATATTGTGTCTCACCACAAAGGGCAGATAGGGTTTTTGCTGAGGGTACAAGGGTTTTTCAACCTTAGTCGTCAGTACGTTCTCATGTTCACAGTGTTTCATTTACTTTTTTTAATCAGCTACACACATTTGTAGAACCAGAGGTTATGTTCCTTTTTATGTTTCCCAATGTGTTTATGAGTAGTATTGTTGAAATGTATTGTACTTGACATAGCACAGTATGTGTAGGTATAAGTCTATCAGTCCTTTTACTTCATTGCTGTCTCACTTTGTGGTTATCCTGATTCTGCCATACTTTTCATGTACAGTAATACAGTATAAAAGGATGGTTCAGTGCTGTCCTGGTTTGTAACATTAGTCACCCAGCATTTATTTTCTTGTTCTCAAATTGCCATGAAGACGTAGTTTTCCAGTTGTAGTATTTTATGTTAGCTCTTTCCTGAACAGCAGACACCTTTTGGATATTATTTATGTGATTGAAAAATGATCATGTTTTGTTAAAGTTCATCTCTGGCTGGCAAAGTGTTAAAAGCTGTATCAGTTACCCCTGCCCCTGCAAGTATTTTTGCTCAGCAGGATAAAATAATCTTGTGTTAGTCTAAATGTAGTGCATTCAAATGCACAAAAGGTTTAAAGTTTCCCCGTTAATTTTACCCCATTACAGTAATAAGCTAGTGATTGTGTCCCATCCTTCAGCATACCTAATATATTTGTTTCATTATTCTTACTTGATGTTTACATTGTCCTATGTTTTGTTCTTTGAGTACATGTGGTTAACTGTATTGTACAGTACTTGTCTTTGTTTTCTTTTTGTCCCCTTGATTATTGATTCATTATTGAGTTTCAAAGCTACACCCGAAGTTATTGCACAAATCTCCCAGCAGACAGGCATTGCACAGTTCAGGAGAATGATCTTTTACTGATGTTGAGGTCTTGCTTTGCTAATTTTCATTCAGTTCTTAGATTAATTCGTCAAAAATATTTTTGGCATGGAAATTTCGTTTTATGATTTGAGCATAAAACAGAGCATCACCTTTATGTACTCTTTTGTCCTCAGCGTGTGGTCTAGGTTGAGGCAAATCATTTAAAATCTGTGTAGCTGGTCTCACTGCGTAGGGAAGGTGCATAAATTGTAAAACAGTGTGCTCCATTGGTATCTGTCAAAGGTATTTTCATCATTCTTTTTTCCCAGCTTGACTCATTTATCAGAAATGTTGCCTTTGTAGTGGATTTGCCAGTACACACGTATCATTTTGGTGTGCACTTTATGGATACACATTTTAAGCACTTTGTTTATTTAATTTTTTATTTATTTATTTTTTTATCAGTACAGTATCCCAGTTGCTGATGCATGTGTGTTACAATAGTTCCTGCTCATTATTTGTTCTAAAATATGAATGGTAACAATATACTGTAGGTTAGGAACAGACAGCTGTGTGAGATAAACTGAAGCTACCACCAGCATTTATTACCAACCAACTGACATTCGACATCCAAAACTGTTTTGCCCCATCAGGAGTGTTGGGGACCAGCTCTAGACTACTCATTTTAGTGGGCGAGGCATTATATGAGCACTGAACCCCAGCCATTCCTTGGCCCAGAACTCCAATGGGCCATGTCCATATTTTGAGTATTTACAGGGATATCCCTAGATGCGATACCCTGGCTTAGTGATGGGGGTAGAAATATCACCGTACCCCGCCTAACAATGGCCAAACCCTGGTTTAATGAGGGGCTTTTTTTTTTTTTTTTTTTTACTGATTTTGATGATATTTTAAACTAAAATTTTTGTGTTTAGCTTGATTTATAAACAGTTTTTAGACTTAGATTAATATGTTTTAGTCATAGGTCGGGTGAACATTGTCATTTTGAGGTACAGTTTACCAAGTTTGATTTTTCCAGACTTATATTTGTCGATTTTCAGATTTTATTTTTGGATTTAGGTCAGTCATGAACCGCTTTTAGGCTTAGTTTAGCTTATAAGCTATTTAGGGGTTTAGGTTAGCTAGAAGCTTGTTTTTGGACTCATTTGGGTGGGTTTAGGACATACTGTAGTTGGGGGGAAACCCAAGACTCGGAAACGCATGTTAAACCTACCCCGAGAGATGATACCCCACCTAGCAATGGGTTTTTACTTAACCAGTTGCATCGTTAAATTGGGGTATACCTGTACCATTATTACTGGGAGACATGTTGGCATGAAGTGACATGCATGGGAAGAAAAGACTGGGCATGAGATATGCTCATAGTTGTGGTTGGTAGTGACCACACATCTAATGGAATCAGTGCATGTGGCTGATGGGGTGGATTGTGGATGGGTTGAAGTAGGCCAGAACTTACTGATGCACGACTCATGGACTTTAACCTTTCTACCTCGGGTCATTTTTTTGGCTGGATGTCCCACACACAGGGGTTTTGAGATATTTTCTTTTAATAACATATACCACACCAAAAAATAGACCATAATTTTCTCAGTAAAATGATGATTAACATAATGTAAAAAAAAAATAGTAATAACAATAATAATAATTACCTGTTTTTTGAGCTGTCAAAAACTGATGGAGCTCCCCCACTGCCAGATGTATGTCATTTGGTATAATGATAAACTCAAAGTTGTTCTTTTCTTTTTTTTCAGTTTGCACTTGTACACTACATAAGCAAAACAGTTTTTTTTTTTCGTGTACACAAACTAAGAAAAAAAATCTGTATAAAAACAAAATACTGTACTGTAATATGTTTGTTTCCACTGCTGTGGCAGCGGAAACGTTTTGTACCACGTACTTCAACATACTGTACTTTTGATACCTGACAAATACAGTACTTCTGATACGTGACAAAAATAAGAGACAATAGAATAGTGCTCCTATGATGGCAATGCCTCAGTATTGCCACCTCCTGATACATAAAACATTATTGGGCCCCCAGTACTGGTGCACAAATATAAAAAGTCCATAACATGTATACTTGCCACCCGATGGCTACAGACATTTTTTTTTTTGGTGGCTCGTCCATATGCCACTCAGTGTGAAAGGGTTAAACACTTTTGTAAATTTCTAAATAGCATGTAGGTATAGGCAAACATCATTTTACAGCTGGGATGCATTGCTGGAAAACTAATCAGATGACTGTTGGTAAAAGTGACCACATCATAACATGGGTTCAGTAGAGATGTGTTTCTGGTTAGTTACACAACATAAGTATAAAACTGAGTTCCAGCTTGCCTAAACTGTTAGTAATTTCACTTCATTGCACTTAACTGGCTACTTTAACTCCAACACCACACTATTATTAGGTAATTTTTTACCAAATGAGTGCAGCCTTTCCATATTTTTTGTTGAAATGAGTCCTATCCCAGGTAAAGTGGTACCTCTCCTGGATTGCCATACCTACTGGGGATTATTTAGAACTTATCTCTGAAGGCTGTTGTTTAGGATTTTGGATGCATAAATATTCCTCCGACATTGCCATATTGAACATTCCTAATGCACGTTTTTAAATTTTAAAGCTGGATGTCGAACGCTGCGAACACACATTTTACTTTCGGCTCAGTTTCCATATGGCATGTCCACGATCTTCAGTGTAACTTTTTTTTTTTTTTTTTTTTTTTTTTTACCGATTTGAATTTTGCCCTGATGGGTTTTGGATTTTCAGTGTAATATTTCATGGCAATCCCAGTTTCAGGGGGAGTTTGGTTTGGCTAGGATGGATTAGGTTAAGTTAGGTTAGGTTAAAAGGATGGGGGGGTCAAGGAGGGCACAGTCTCATAGTAAGCATAGGCCAAGTTAGATTAGGTTAGGTTAGGTTTGCTTAAATGACCAAGTTTTCCATAGCTTTGGCACAGTTATTAGTGTTTTCTTTTGTGCATATTTGAGTATGTTTGATACACTGATGAGTCCAGTTAGAGCGATGGTAATGTGGGCAGTCAGAAAGATTGTTGATTAACACATGACGTGGATGGCCTAGCTGCTTCCTTAAATACCAGAAAATAGGTATATTTTGTCTTTTCCCAATCACTTTGTGCAGTCACAACTCTGCAGTCAACTATCTGTGTTGCAGCTGTACCCAAATTACTTTAAATAATGAGTTTATTATAGTACAGTATAGGTGAAATTGGCACGCCCATTTCATAAATAATTACCCGCCATTTTTTAATCACTGACACTGACAGTTCTTGAAGTGATGGAGGTCAAAGGCCATCTTGAAATTGACAGAGTACTGTAGGCTTGCTTGTCACCAGCCAGTAAGGGGATCATATTTGTGAAAATAATAATAGTACATCGAAAACTACTGTAGTGTTAAAATTTTATGGTGGTATAAGCAAACTATTGCAAATTGGTTGATCATAAAACAGAGTTTGTTTGTATGCAGGCCATCAGTTATACAGTAAGATCATAACAAAGTGATGTGAGATGTATAATAACTTGTTTTTATATTGAAAAGTTGACTAAGGTTAATTATGGGATTCTGTTGTATTTCAGATGAAGGATCAATCAGATGTTTGAAGCTGATGTACAGTATAGTATACACTGTTACAATATTGTGTTTGGAGTTTACATGAAAATATTTAGGGAAGTTATTTGATTACATATCATAACTTAGTCATCATTATCATAAAATATACCTGTATTGGATATTACCCCAAGTCACTATGGAGACTAGTTCAAGTTTTATCATTAGGTACAGCTACTACCAGTCTTATGCTAAATATAAAAAAATGATCAGGACTTTTTTTTCTTTTCTTTTTTTAACATTTCTATATGGTACTGCATTTTTACCATTACAGTACATAGTAATCTTATAAAATGCTTGGGTTTCCACCAAAAGTCAGTTGTTGGCTGTTAACTGCACTTTTGATTGTTATATTTTACTGTATGTGGCATGAATTGTTACTGTGAGACTGTTTTTTCACACATCACCTTCATTTTCATCCTGTAGGCCAGTATTCATCACCATGGAAAAAAATTATGGGTTCCATTACCTCTTCGTGTTATATATAAACTGTTTTCAGAATTATCAGACACTATTATGATTGTTAAATAGTATAGAAAGGTTTCGGACAGATGTACTACCAGTCTTTGTTAGTAATTCGTAGTTACTGTAGAATATTTTGCTCTCAGTAGGTACGTAATGTAGTAGGTATCCAGATTAATAAGGGAGCAGTGTCCATTTTGTCCTTTTAGGATACTGTATTGGCATTTTTGTTTTTATTCCTGTGTTGTAGGTACAGTACTTGTAATGGTAGGGGAAAATATGATGAGTAGGCAGTGGGATGCTAGACATCTTTTTTGTTGTCCTTGTGACTTGCTTAACCATTTAACCGCAGGGTGTCACTCTCGTGACGGTCGGTGGCAAGGAATCCAACCTACTGGCAAATAATAGATTAGTATTTCTAGTGATAATATAAGGCATTGGTATAAATAGCAAGGGGTGTTGGGAAGTGTAAATGTGGAGATTTCGTGAGCCAACTTCGGAAGTCTCCACAAGTCAAACGATAGTTGATGAGTCCTAAAAAAACATCCCATGACAAAGCTGAAGGTATGTGCCATATGCATATAAAATTATAATTATCTAGGACAAAACGGATTTTTGGCAAATATTTTTAATAAGTCAATTGGAGCGCGAATTACCGCCGGCAGGAAGGGCAAGAAACTCCTCGAGGAACCCCTCGGTTTAGTGGTTAAACGTATGTACTGTATACTGTATTATGAATTTTATTTCGGGGAAGTGAATGCTGCAAAATAGAGGTACATCATTGCTGAATGAAGAGGCTGGGATATTATTTTACCATTTATTGCCAGCTGCCATACAAATTTTATAGGACAGTGTATCTTTAGTGTTTTGAGCAACAGCATTGATATATAGTAGTCATGAAAGACTTAATACATGTCTTGTAAAATTATGTGAGGTATTATTTGTATTACAATATTGAACATAAAAATGCCATAAGATTTGTGTCTGTTCATTTGGTAATTATCTTTCTCTCTCTCCCTTTTTCACTACCTGCTGCTGTTCAGGTCTGCTTCATGTTCCAATATTTCTTAAGTGCCTCCATCTCTCAGCTGACAGTTTACTCAAGAAGTAACTTTTGGAATTTCTGAGGTCTGATTTTTACCACAAAGTTATGCAATACAGTATTATGCTTTAGGCTAAACCTTATCCTATTTTTTGCATTTATATTGTTTGGTATCCAGTAGGATATATTATTCTTATTTAAGTTATGCTTCCCTTCTGTAGCTCTCATGTCATGATTTTTGGTTCATTAGTAACTGGACCATTTTTCCTGCCGTTTTTAAGAAATTTCTATGGAGCAAGTTAATAAAAGGTTTTCTCTCCTCTTCATTTCTCAGTTTGCTCCATTAGCTGCAAGCCATTTGCTTTTTTTCAGCCTTCCATCTTTAGAACTTGCTCATTTCTGTACTACATTTTTCTGTAGAATGTGGGAGATATGGACCAGTTAAGCTAAAGTGACCATTGTAGGCTTAGATGATGTCAAATCCAAAATCGCCTTTACAGCTCCATGTGAACTTTCCACAGTAGTGGTAGAAAAACCACCACATGTTGCCAGGGCCTCGCTAATGGGGGCTGCCAAGGGCCTCTTCGCTAATATTCAGTATGCTAAAGTGTAGGCAAGGAAGGTGAGAGTAGGAGTAGAGAACGCTTCACTCTTGCTGTCTAAATGTGCTGTGGTAGCCTTAGTCTTGATTGGCCATATGTGTGCAGCATTGATGATGATTACTGGCATTCCATTATTTGTCCAATTATTTGTGATACTTGGCACTGTAGAGCATAGTTGATTGGTGTTTGTAATTTTTTTTTTTTTAATACTTTAAAAGCTGTGAAGATTGAAGTCATAATCACTAAACCATGAATTTTCTTAACATATAATAAAGTTTGCTTTGTGTGGTCTTTAACACTGTAATAGAATGAAACAATGCACTTAATGTCACATGACATCAAATTTCAGATAAAATGTTACTTTCATCTGCAGTCATTAAATACTGCTGTCAATAAAAATGCTGCTTTTCTTTGACATTGCTAATGAATGCTGTCAGTTACCCAGACATATATTAAATTTAGTACCATTCTTATATTGCAGGCAGTGACCTTCTAAGCGCCATCACCGCCACATTTGAAGAGAAGATGAGGAGTTTACAGGAGTCTCCACTTGGCCTGGTGGTGTCTGGGGGAGGCATGTGCCCTACCCAGGACTCCACCTCTCCTCCAGCCCAGGACTCCCCACCCCCCACTGAGCCGTCCCATCACTCCAGAGGCAGCTCCTCCTCGTGCCGTCTCTATAGGGACCCCTCGCTTCACCGCCGCCGTACGAACCCACGCAGCCCTACCAATACTGACGTACAGGTGAGATGGGTGAAATCTGTAAAGAGGCCCTGGAGATTTTGTAGTAGGAAAGTTTTTTTTGTGTGTGTGTGTGTGTGCATGTTAAAAAAAAAAGAAAAAAAAGTTGAGTAATGTGTAAATAAATGTGTTACTATTTCACTGAGCATCCCCTTGATAGTTTTTCCACTTTTGTACGTTATTTTTATTTTTTCATTACACCAGGCCCTCAACATTCACGGGGGTTAGGGGACACAGACCCCTGCGAAAGTGGAATTTCCATGAATGTTTGGTGCACCCTCCTGTAAATGCCTCTACAGCCACAAATCACCCCCTGTGAGGTGTACCTAATAAACCATATCTTGGACCTGAAAGCAGCATAAAATATCACAAATAGCTGATGGCTTGCCCACACATCCCAGATTATTGGAATCATGCCCATTAAATTCAGCCTTGGCTCCACAGAGGGGCAATTCCTCTACAGTCGCAAATCACCCCCTGTCAGCAAGTGTGCACATGCTGTACCTAGTAAACCATGTCTAGGACCTGAAAGCAGCATAAAATATCACAAATATCTGATGACTTGCTCACACTTCAGTGTGGGCAAGTTATCAGCTACGTATATACCCAAAATTATTGCAATCATACCCATTATATTCAGTCTTGGCTCCACAGATGGACAGTCGGCGAATGTGTGGGGGCCACGAAAGTAGAATTCGTGAATGTTGAGGGCCTGGTGTATTTTGGTTTATTGCTCATGTAATGCCACTCAGGAATGAGTCAGGACTAACTTGCCTAGCCCCAGGCTCCTACATTCCTCATGGGGCAACACAGGATTAGATATTGATGATGATGATTTTTATCATACCTCACCATATCCATAGATGGGAAACAGGTTCAGGATAATGATGCCTGTAGAGGAATACATGCAGAATCTGAAATCTGCCTGACATTATCAGGTTTCTTAGTTAATAAAACCCATATCAATGATTAGGTAGATGTGCAGTGCATCCTTGAGTGCAAGGCCTGGGGGGGGGGCTAGGTTTACGAGGGAAGAGTTGAGAGGTAGGATGGGACTGGAGTATAAATTGGTGTTGTGATGAGGAGAGGTAGTTTGAGATGGTTTGGGCATGTGGAGAGGATGGGGAATGATAATTGGGTGCAAAGAGTGAGAAGTGTTGATGTTTGAGGTAGGGTAGTGAGAGGTAGACTGAGAAAGACCTGGGATGAGGTCACTGAGTGCAACCTCAGGGGTAAGGGACTAAATAGGGAAGCTGCCAGAGATCAAGCAGCATGGAGAGCCACCATTAGGTGACCAAGGCTGACGCATGCAAGCAGACAAGATATGTAAAATCCATCCTAGACAATTTACCCACCAACAAAGCTCCAGGCCCAGATGGAATTCCTCCAATTGTTTTGAAAAAGTGTTCCCCAGAACTTGCCCATGCATATGTACTTCTTCATTCCCTAATTCACGGAAAGAAGCCAATATCCACCCAATTCCAAAGAAAGGAAGCTCCTCTGACCCCTTTGTTTACAGACCAGTAGCTGCCACATCATCACTTGGTAACGTATTTGAAATTTTAATCAATAAGCACATAGTAAAACACCTTGAATCCAACAACTTAATTAGTGAAGACAATATGGTTTTCGCCCGAAAGATCCACCACTGACATACTCAATTTCCTGACTCATATCATCCATCAATCAATCAACCTGTATGGAGACTGTCATGCAGTAGCCCTTGATATATCTAAAGCTTTCGACAGAGTGTGGCACTGTTCCCTCTGTCTTAACTCCCTTGCTGTGGACTAACATCTTTTGTTCCCCTGCTTGCCTCATATCTCAGCGACAGAAAAGTAAAAGTAGATGATGTATATTCCAATTTCCACTCAATTAACGCTGGCGTGCCACAGGAATCAGTTCTGGTGCCAACCCTGTTCCTGGTTCATATTAACAATCTCTTATCTGTCACCCACAGTTCCATCCAGTCATATGCAGATGACTCAACACTTCATACTTCATTCACTCAGACACCCATTTTCAAAGCCTGATATCTCTAATTCTTAGTTCAGTACAGCCATCTCCATAAATCAAGACTTATCTACGATCAGTGAATGGGGACAAAACAACCTTGTTACATTTAATGCTAGTAAAACCAAATATATACAGTTTACTAATAGACAGATATTGCCACATTCGTATATTACCTTCAGTGCTACCGATATTCCCATCTCCAAGAGTATTGAAATTCTTGGCATCTCACTTAACAATGCCCTCAGCTGGACCTCTCATGTCAGATCACTTGCTAAAACCACCTCAAAGAAACTTGGATTATTATACAGAGTCCGTAACTTCTTCACGGACGAGCAGTTAGCTATGATTTATAAGAGTCCTGTGTGCTCTCAGCTTGAATATTGCTCACCCTTGTGTAATGGATGTGGAGAGGTTGCATTAAAACAATTAGACAAAATTCAGAACGAAGCTATCGGAATTATTAATAACCCTGCTATTACAAATAAATGACCTCCCCTACAAGTAAGAAGGAATGTTGCTTCCCTTGCATTATTTTACAGCTATTTTGATGGCAAATGTTCAGATGAAGTTGCGTCCATTGTGCCACCTCTCCATACCTTCCCTTGTGCTACACAGGCATCTGGCAGCGCTCATGATTGTAATGTCACACAGCCATATTGCAGAACTTCCGCCTATCAGAATTCTTTTATTCCCCGAACTGCATCTCTCTGGAACTCGCTTCCCCAGAGTTGTTTCCCCCCAGACTTTTCAACCTACAGCTGTTCAAATCCAGCTGTTACAGACATTTCTTGAATGGAGGACACCAGTAATCTGGTGTATGGATTTTTTTGTTTTTCCTTCCTCTGTTCTGTTATTTAAAAAAAAAAAATGTTGGAGCCTTCAAAAACAAAAACAATATCACTACCAATATACCTGCTTACCCGTGGTTGATGGGTCTGCTTGATTGGACAGAGTGAGGTAACACAACAGCTACAACACCCAGAGAGATAAAATGCAAATAAAACGCCAGCAAATGCAGGAGATAAAAGTAACATATCACACCACACACACATACACAATTATTGCTATTCTAGGCCCTGACTGTGAACATACAGCAAAATCTTTGGGTAGTCAAATTAACTATAACAATAAACTGTTCTTCGTGCATTCAGTAAATTTGGCCGTCACTGGCGGATTATTTAATCAGATGGATGGATGGATGGATTTCTTCCGGTTATGTCTTCTTTTTATGTTCAAATGTTATCTGTAGCTAAGCACTGTAAGAATCATCATACATTTATTTTTAGAGATGGGTGAGATAGGGTCCAGAAAGAAAAGAAAAAATAAAATATTATCAAAGGAGACCAGTGAAAAAGGGCCACACATTCATTTAATTACCATTCAGGTCCTTAGATTCCTGACTCAGCCTCACAGGCTTAAACATTCACACGTACAGTAGGCGCGGAAAGTGTTGACGCCATCTTAAAAAAAGAAAACATTCTTGTGCTTAGCAAGGAGAAACAAATAAATTAACACTCACCATTGAATTTAGTATTTACTGGCATTCCCCTTCACCTTTATTATCTTCTTAAGGCGTCTGGGGAGACTGATGGTGTAGTTTTGCAGAAAAGACGGACTGAAACTGCTCCATAGCTGCAGCCTCAAGTTTAGGCAAAGATGATGTGTCCATACTACGCAGCTGCCGCTTCATGTGCGCCCATAAATTCTCAATGGGATTGATATCTGGGCTATTTCCGGGCCAATCTCGAATAAAGGGAACCTCACAATCTGTTAGCCACTGTTTCACTGACTTTGCTACATGTGCAGGGGCAGAATCTTGCATAAATACTCTTGCCTTGGTTTTATCAAAAGAGTCACTTAAAACATCACATAAGAGCTCCAATTAATTGTTCTGGTTCACTTTTTCATTTGCAGGTAGAATTACCAACCTACCAACACCATAATATGTAAAGCAGCCCCAAGCCATGAGTGAGGCTGGGTATTTAACAAACTTGGAAGTGTACTTAGGATCCAGGGGGTCACTGCCTGGTTTGTGGTACACTCGTGATGAAGGGGTACCAGTGACAGTAAATGTTGACTCATCACTCCAAAGCACAGTTTTCCATTGCTCCTCACTCCAGGCAAGATATTTCTTACAAAAATTTACTCTCTTTTTCTTCTGAAGTGCAGTTAGCAGTGGTTTTTTACGAGCACAAAAACTCCTGTAGCCCAGATCGTCATGCAACAGCTGCTGCACACTTCTGACAGACACATCTGCCAGCAACTGTGGGTTCTTTTCTTTTAAATCCCGTGCTGTTAGCCTTGGATCCTTGCTAACTTGCCTTGAGATCAGCTGACGGGTCCTGAAGGTTGTCTTACGAGGTCTCCCAGGCTTGGGAAGTGGAGTGGGAGGAATGGCCTCCCCACTGTCCTTGAACCGCTTCACCAGTCTCTGCACTGTCCTCAGTCTAACACCATCTGATTTGCAATAAATGGGAGTTTGTGGCCAGCTTTGTATAAAGTAATCACTTCCACACGTTTGTCCTTGCTTGTGGTTACTTTAGGCATGATGAGAATGTGGTAGGTAACCAAATAACTGTGTTATTTGAGTCAAAACATGCCCTCGTGGTGCATCACACACAGAGACAATCCTCCTCCTGTGGCTGCCCAAACATTACTGAGCCTGCTCCTGTGGTGCCAAACCTATCAAGCAGGGTTGCCAGCTCCCGTTGAAAAAGCGTCAGTTCATTTCGCATCACAGGGGAGGGTAGTATTGACCCTACTTCACTAAACGCGAAGAAGAATGATGTCGGCAAAAAAAATCAATACTTTCCGCGCCTACTGTATGTACTTCATACTACCTATCAAATAGTCTGACAGGTATCAAGTTATAAAAGGGAGCGATAAACCATTATCATGCACTGCTTATTACAAAATTCATCCAAGCAGATCGATACCTTGCTTTCACACACAGTCATTTACCATATCCCTCCATTGTCTTTGACCTACTACACCTTCTCCCACCCTCAGACTCACTCATATTTACTCGTGTCACGATCTTATTTACGCTCATTCTCCATATGACCATACCATCAAAACACTCAATTCATCTATGTTGTCCACAGGCTTCTTTACTCCACATCCTTCATGAATCACATTATTCTCTTTCCTTTCCACTTTCCACACTCCACACTCATGTAATCCTCAGTAACCCCACTTCCACGGCTTATACTCTGGATTATTATTCTTGTGCTACACTAAATCCACGCACTCTTGCGTTAATGTGTGCACTAAAACTCCTTCATGCAGTCCTCTTTCAGTTTTCACACTCAGACTTCTATATTGTGTCATGTTTCATGTCAAGGCCTTCATAACACTAACTTCTTTCCTTCCATGTCAGTGTCTGTCAAGGCTGTTAAAACACACACTACTTTCCATCCTTGTGTCACTACTGTCCACTTCCCTTATATTTACCTCTCGTTTCTGGTGCTGGACCCAGGTACTTATAATCCCTTACTGTTTCAAGTCTGCCCATTCACCAGAATATCACTGAGAATCACCTCTCAACAACTATCACTTTGCTCTTCTCTGCCTGTACCTCAAAGGATGACACAATCATCAGCAGAATTCATCACCAGTCCAGTGCACTCATTCAGTATTTGCAAGTATTACAGTATCATTGGCATATATCCAGTTTAAGATATTGCACCCTTCTTTGTTCATTACTATCCTCACTCCTCTCTTCATAATAATTTTTTTTTTTTTTAACTCATAGCCCCATCCATATATAATATATATAGATATATACAGTATTGAACAGCCATGAGGACATCACATATCCTTGTCTTACTTCAGCACTGATATTAAACCACCAGTTTTAACCCACTTACCCTTATACAGGCTTCACTGCTGTCATAAAAACTCCTAACAACATTCTTGAGATCACCATCCACGCCTTACATAAACAGAGCTATCCCCAGTCCCTCTCTGTTTTGCCATTTTTTGTACTGATATTTGTATGGATTCAACAAGATAAGCTCTTCATTGTATTAACCCCTCCCTGGCCGCTGGCGTCAAATGACGCTTGACCGATCAGTGGCCAGTGGCGTCGTTTGAGCGCAGCCGATAAAAAACAGCGAAAATTTTTGGGAAGTGAATGAACGTTCTGAATGTCTTCAGACTGACCTACACTACACTCCCATACACCCCATCAAGCAGTTCAGAGCCTGCTGCTGTGATGGGTGGATTTTCAATTTTTTCACTCCCAGCCATGCCTAAACAAGCACAACTACACCCATTATCTCGACCCAGGCAGAAAATATCATCTTTGTCCTCTTTTGCAAAACACACACAACCACCTGTTTATCATTATGAACTAATACAGGCATAAACAAAAAAGACATGATAATAAGTGAAAAATCCATTTTTGTCTTGGTATCTTCACCTGTTTGCTCAGGTTTGTTGTAATGGTTTGGATCATTCGATGCAGTACTGCTTGTAGAAAACTGTGAAAACTTTCGGGAAGTGAACGTACACCTGGGACATGAGACTGACCTGCAGTTCACCCTCTCACATATCCTCTCTCAGACTCTCAGTTCACCACCTGCTGCCGCGAGGTGTGGGTGTATGATTTTTTCGCTTGTGGCCATGCCTAAAAACACATTGTTACACCCATTATCTTGACCCAGACAAAAAATATAATCTTTTTCCTCCCTTGCAAAACACACAACCACCCAGTTTACAAGACAGCAACATATATTGTGAGTGTAACAAGGTAAAATGATAGAGAAAGGTGAACGTGTTATCATGGAAAAAATACGTTTTGCCTCGCCTCTAAACGCATTTATTTCTTCTTTGTCTCTGTATTCGTAATAATTAGACTTATTCGTTGTTTTGAAACTGCATTACGATCATAGTTTTAGCCATGCACGTCGTGTGGGAGTTGGACGTTATGACTCAACTTCCGTATTCCTAATCGGATCTGACCCATCACTTTCATCTCCTGTGGGAGAGCCTAGGCTCGGAGGACATGCAGTTCTCTCATTTAGGACTGAAAATTCAACCCCTTCACTCCTTTTGCCAAGCATGGGCACAACAGTAACATAAAAAATATAAAAAACTACGATAAACATATTTTATATCAAAAAGGTGAGAAAATATTCATAATATATATATATATTTTTTAGCTAATCCTAACATATTATGTACTGTACTGAAATAATTCTGTATCATCATATCTCAAATATCCGCATCATTTCAGCGTCATTCGCATTGTTTTGAGGGGGGCTGAAAAAACAAGCAACACCTGTGAAGTTGCACCGAGGCATCACGTATCTGCGGCAGATATTGGTTGCCGATTTTTCAGCATTTTTTAAACTTCAAAAAATGGCCCCCGCGTCGGCCTGGGGTGCACAAAAAATTCCACTGCATTGGCCACAGAGGGGTTAATGAGGTTGAAAATGCATTTCTTTATTTTAACTGCTTGATCTGAACTCTTTTAACCTGTGGCACTTGAAAAATTTTTTCTGACATGATCTGCTTCCTCAGTAATTCACTGATAGCCAATATGCCATGCAATGTTTCCTAAGGATATAACTGAGTCAGTGGTAGAAGCATCTAAACATTAGAGAAATAATTGGTCCATGGGACAAGCCATCTTAATATGTGAAGCAGAGATCCCTGGATTACAATATACAGTGCAAAGTGAGAGAAAAAAAAAACACTGTTTCATTCATTTAATGTATAAAATGAAAAAGGAAGTACTTCCCGTCTGATCAGATATATGTGGGTTTAGTGGAAGAGTGTAGATTGGACACAACCAAAGAATTTATTGCTATGAAACATAATTGTGTACTTCACAAAAAAATCAGTTTCATAGGTATTTGAATTGACAGCACAATTGCTTCAATACAGTATTATAGAATTTATTGTATTTGTGTTTTCTGTTGCCTGTTTTAAACAGTTGCTTCAGTATAGTATTATAGAACTTATTGTATGTCTGTTTTCTGATGCCTGTTTTTGAGATTAGGTTCAGTTGAAGTTGAGTTTAAAGCTCTTCAACTCAGACTCTCTCCATATAGCTGCTGAATAATACTGTCTAGCATTAACCATGATAGAGTTCAAACTGCTTCCTTGAGCAGAAGGGATTAATGGATATTTCATAGACCCATCAACCAACAGGTTTCTCTTTCAGCTAGATAAAACTACAGTATCTGGTATTATCCAGAGTAAAGCATAAATTACATCATTGGGGTGTGGAGACTAATCATTACTTACATGATATGAACTTTTTTTTTATCTTGTTTAGATCATTCTAATTTGATACATACTTCCTTACAGGGAGATGACAGTGCACAGTCAAATAAAGAAAATGATAACAAAAATGAGGATGGGAAGAGAGAAGTTAAGGTGAAGAGATCTGACTCATTAACTAAATCTGAAAAAACTGAAAACAATCTGAAAGAGAAGACCGAGAAAAGGGCTCGTGAACTTAAGCGCACAGACACACAAGACAGCCTTAGTGAGAAAAAGCCAAAGGAAATGAAAAGATCAGATCTTCCAGGAAGTACAGAAAGATCCCGAGATCCATCCAAGAAACTAGAGTCAAAGGACAGTGGTGTTAGTTCAGTGCGACGCACCTCTGACCTCAGAAGCAGAAGACATAATGTTAAAGAACTTAAAGAAAAGTTTGAACAGAATACCACAAGTCAGACTGGTCCGAGTGCCATGAAGCCGTCCAATGGAGTGTATGGTGGCGGTGGCAGCAAGGTGAACAAGAGTGGCACGCGGCGAATGAATCATCGTGGACCAATCAAGCGGCGACACACAGTGGGAGGTACCAAGGATCTGGCAAAATGGGCTTGGGTAAATAGTGGCGAGGGTGGAAGGAGCCAATCTCGTGCCACACGACTCACCGCATGGGAACGACTCCAACCCTTGGTGGCAGACGAGCGACTTAACACAGATCGCTCTCTTGAGGCCTGGTTGGCTCATGAACGCATTCGCACATCGTCACCAGACCTCTCCAGACCACAGCAGTTGGTTCTTCCATACCTCACAGATGATAAGGAAAATCTACACCGACGACTCAGTGTCCAGGAGGCAGCGTTGAATGCCCTCTACCCTGTCCTTGAGAGTCATGTGTAGTAGTGTTTAAAGACATTGCTCTTGTCTCATTTATACCCTGTGATGCTGACGATGTGTGTGTGTGTGTAGGAGACGCCACCTGGGCGGGAGTATGCTGTGTGGACGTTAATAGTGTTGGTTTCATGAGAAGGGTAATGAACAGTGCTGTGATTTTATGTCCTTTTAAGTGTTGTTTAGAAGCATATCACTGTAAATAATACACTATAAAAAAACCATGAGCTTGTCATGTACAGGTTAGAATTTTTTAAACTTGTAAATACCATAAATGTTATAGTTTGTATGTACGTCATTGCATTTCATTTGTATAATATTCAAATATGAATATATGGCATAACTTTTAACAGTTTATCAGCTTGGGATATATCATGCCAGTCTTGCAAAGCAAGAATTACTTGTTGCATTGATATAGAAAATGTTTATTTTGTATTAACACTCCTGGCGTCACTACTTGATTGTATATGAAAGATGTTACATAAATTATATGCTATTATTGAACCTGCTGCATGTCTGTAATATTCTGTATTTAATGTACACTTCATCATTACTCTCTAGATAACTGTAATTGGACTAGATTGACTTCTTTCTCCCAGAGGAGGCAAACACTTACTACCCATAATGTTACAAGTAGTGTGCCAGCAGGAAATGCATTAAAGTGTAAGACTCCATGATAGCCTGACAGGTGACAGTGGTTCAGTACTGAAGCCTTTATAACATTTATTTCAGCTGAATAAAAAATGCTCATTGTTTACCTCTCTTTTAGCCCTGTTAATGTTTGCTTAACACCTTTTGCACAAGATTTTTTTTTTTTTCCCCTTGGGAGGTGGGGTGGGTATGGAACTGGCAGTCTGTGGTTGCAAATAATGAGTTAATAATAATTATCACCTTGATACCAAGCATTTGAAAGTGTAAATGAAAAATGGACATTGTAGAATTTATGTTGATTAGGAGAGTGCATTACAGTTCAAGAATGGTTTTCCTTATCACATTTCAAATTTAGACCTGTTGCTGTGCTCTTCCCTTTAAATTCTCTGCTTACCTGTTCATTGCAGTTGTATTTAGTTATTCAGATATCACATTGGCATTATGTCCATATTGTTGTATTTAGAGAAAGTATGATTATATAGCTACATGAAAATTTATTAACTAGTTCTTAGTCTGTGCACGAGGCTGTAATCATAAACTGAGCATATATATAATCATTTATTTTCATTAGCTAGTAAATCAGTGAAACACTTCATAACCAGGACAAATAAGAACGTGAAAAAAAAAAAAATTACGGTAATATTTAACCGCTTATTCGTTACAAACTGTTCAAGATCCTTGATTGACTACTTCTCCAGAGTAAGAATAAGCAGCTCTAAGGTAAGTAGCTTTTTTTTTTTCTCTGGGGGGGGAGGTTAGAATTGCTTGTAATGAATTATCTTTTATGCCTCAAAACAGTGCAGTAACCATGCTCTAAATTTGTTTCATAGATATACATGTAGAAATACTTCAAATCAATGTATATTATGCCATATATTGTGAAGAATCCCTGTACTCAGGTTGGCATCAGTATGAGCTAGTGTTTTATGGGTTAGAAGCTTAACTACAGTCAATCAAATATTTCTAATAATTGCTTGAAAAAAAAAAAAAACTGCTGATCTCTAGAAAGGTACAGTACATAGACAGATGGACTCTCCCAGTTATTCTTTCACTTATTAGTAGCCTGATAAAAAAAACACTGTATATTTTTTCAACGTCAGTGCTTTATTTTGTTACAAAATTAGTGCAAGTGATGTTTGGAACCAAGGGCAATGCACTTGGCGGACGTACGATGTGATACAAAAGTAATCGGTGGGAGTGCTACACTAACTTAAGAGACCATATATGTTCTGATAGCATGCAGACACAAATTATACATACTGGAACAGCGCGTAACTAGAATAATTTGCATCATAATATTGGGAGTACAACAATTTCTCGGTAACCACTGGCAGCATCACGGGTCTACGCTGAGCATGGCAAACCGCGCCAGTCAAGATAAGCGCAGTGCCGTAGCGGGGTGTGTCGATTGAGATGTGACAGTGCGAGTGTGACTTGTACCCCTGATTCTAATGGAACCTGGATAATTTCAGCTAGATTATATAGTTGGATATTACCGTGATTTACAAAACTGGGTGGGGATGGCATAAGTGCAGTGAAGTCGGGTTGGGTGGCATAGGATTCCCAGTAACCTATTGGAATCGTCACGGATTTAATAAAGGTATGTCAAACTGGAAATTATAAATTGGCGAGGTGCTGCACATGATGTTTGGTATGTTAGATGTAAATGTCGGCCTAGGCTGTTCTCGGCCCAGCGCTATTGTCAGGCCAAGCAGGGTTAAGTAGTTTGAAGATTCCAGCCCTTGCCTGCCAGGGTTACCATTTGATGAGTTGGATTATCTGGAGGTAACCAGAGTATGAGAACAAACTCATAGCCGAGTCAGTTAGGCAATCAGTTGTAACTATAACAGTATTAGATTGGTAAGTTTTGTATGGCTGGCTTTTGCAGTTTGTAGTTGCCTTTGCAGATGAATGTTTGTTGTAATTTGTTTCAGTAAGCTGAAAACGTGAATTGTATCTGGCTACTATCATGTAGATAGGAGCGTTTCGTCCCTGAAGTTTTCATAACCAAACTAGGCGAACATACAGTAGGCTACATTGTTGTTTGGATGAGAAAAGTCGTGTTAGTAAAAATGTAAGCAAACCTCTTACTAGGACAGCAACACTAGTATTCGTAATAGCATTAGGTGGCAGTTGTAGTCAGACATTTGTTTATTTTTTATATAGCTTCTTTACTTACCATTCAGTGCCAGCCCCAACACGGGGAACGTTGTCGCAGAAGGCCAACCAAAGCGATACATTGTCTCATACATGATGCAAAAGTTGTTGTACTTGTTTTCTACGACCATATACGGCACAACGCAAGGAAGTTTTTAAGAGTGAACAAATTTAACAAAATACCCGTAGCATATAGTCACCTATTTATGAGTTAGTTCAAGGGGGTGGGATAGCCACTGTGGAATAGCAGTATGCCAGGAAATCAAAACGAGAAATTGCGGATTACATAGACTCGACTGCCCCCTTAAACAGGAATATCCAAGTTGGCCTTTTAATTAGAACTTGTTTAATCTATCCTTATCAAACCTGGAACTTGATGTGTCCGTAAATGTTACCTAGCATACCAGTGCCTTCGTTCACACCAGGCTATTGAATATTACTGAGGTTTCCGGTTTTAATTTTATTAGGTCCAAGTAATGATTTAGCAGCATATCTATAAAACATAAGACAGTGAATTGTACTAGGTCAGAACACACACACACACACACACACACGACCGGTTTGTATTGCTTGTAGTTACTACGGTCATGTTATCTTTTGTGCCCCAGTCATGTTTTTGCCTCAGCCTTGCCTGGAAATGACGAGGCTTCCGTTGCGTAACTTGTGATTGGTATTTAAGTGAACTTTTTTTTTTTTTTTAGATATTCATGTACACCGGTAGTTCGACGTTTACTATGGCAGTTTGTTGGCAGGGTGGTAGGTTCTGGTTTTCATCGTAATTCGTAAATGACAATTAAAATTTAACCTAGTAGGTTTGGGTTGTTAATTTTGACAGTATGGTGATAGCCTATCATTCAAGGGACGTAAATTTTGACAATTTGCATCTGCCCCGTGTACGGGGTTTCCCAAGCCAAGTTTGGGAATATTAACCTTGACAGCCTGCAGGACCCGTAACTTAGTAGTAATGAATATTAATGCTGATATTTTTGCAGGTAGTACGTCTAGTAACGAATGCCGGGGAGTTTTTAGCACAGATACCCTCACGTAATACCTTAAGTTAGGGATGTTACGGTACCGCACACACAATGCCATGTAGTAGTAGATATCGGTCATGTCATAAAACTTAATTCGTAACTTGCGTCAAATAACCGAGATGGTGAGTCACTGAACTTTGGCGGAATTAGTTTGCTTTAGTCCTTGTCGAGCTGCAGACCTCATAATTTATGAGGCACAAGGAAGGTCTACACGAGCCAAAGTGCAGACCTCATAATTATGAGGTATAGTTTACATTGGTTATAAAACAGTGGCATAACAGTGACTAATGGGAGGTAAACTATCGTACCGTACAAAGGATCAGCCCTGCAGGGGTTAATGAATGACTCGGAGTTGCATCCTTTGTTTATTAGCCTACACAAATTAGCCTGCACCTAGCAAGACCAACGGTAACAGCGAAATTTAAATATTTTATGATGAATTTCTCATTTTTTGATAGAGAATTAAGACCGTGGACCTTTAAAAGTGCATCAGCTAAACGCAACTTGGGCCGTTCGTCAAACCAAACCAAACCAGTGGGAGTTTAGGGACTCGGAAGATCTCGAAACTTGAGGTGTCGATTATTTTTTTCTTTTTTTAATTCATGACCAGTCCAACTACTACACAGTTTAATGGTTTGGAGCCAGTGTCAAAGCTTTAACATGTTCATAAGGCTACTTAACAGTTTTCCATGATAATTGTAGGAGTACAGGAATAAGGTATGTCATAGCACTCGCCATTCACCTCTATAGGCCTACTAAAAAAGGAATGTGCATGTGGTTTTGTCATCTTGAGAAAGTCAAGCTGGAAGATGTTGGGATAGGTGTGAGGTGAGCACAGGTGAGAGTGTGGGTCACAATTACCAAAATGGATAGCCTGTATCGCTAAGCTTAACCTCAAGGTTTTAAAATGTCTCTAATCATCAGAATTTCCTTAAAATCGCCAACAGTTATGGGTAAATCATGCCAATCTGTCGCTAGAGCATTGTAAAGATCTCAGACTCTCAGTTCTCGCTAGGCCAAATGAAAAATGTACCGTAATTTTTAGTCATAAAATCGCTACGGTAATTTGGGAACGATAGTGTGAGTGCACGTGTGATGAGAAGCAGGTGTGTGATTGACCTTTAGGCAAGCACAGCTGCACCTAAAACCTCTGATTAATGGGGTTTCTTTCATCTGAGCGAAATCGTCTGGTGTTGGTCTGTGTAAGATATCTTGCGTACACAAGTCAAGAAACACGACAGCTGTGTAGCAGTTCGAGGAGTTAATGAAACACTGATAACCCATTGAGTACGATGACTAGTAATTACATTATCAGTCTACCACTTTATCCTGCTGTTTTTAATTTAACGATACGGATCAAGATGTCTCGAAACTCTAAACCCAGATAAATCAGTAATATTCACGTGGGTTTGAAAGGGCTGTAATCTCGCTTTATACGTTTAATTATGGACGATGTGTACATTCAACAGTTTCATTTAT
>JAGKTI010010115.1:0-10763 GCA_018397915.1 Birgus latro
ACACACACACACACACACACACACACACACACACACAGCCCGTCTCTTCCCTGCTGCTTACATAATGGGTGGACTCTTGGGTGGAATGGATGACCGGGAAAATGGAAAATGGATGATGGAGGATAAGTCAGAGGCGTGAGAACCCAGGGATGATGGATGATAGTGGACAGAAAGGAGGAGGGAGTGGGGCAGACGAGACAAAAAAAAAAAGGAAAAGAAAAAAGGAGGAGGTGAGGGGCTATCTCTGCTTTTCTTTAGCCCCTTGTGGGGGGAAAAAAATGCATAGTTGGGATTGTGGCTGAAGGAACGCACATACTGAATATTACGTTGAAAAAAAATGAAAAATGGAGGGGGATGACGGGCAGAAGAGGAGAGGAATATGGGAGAGGGAGGGTTGAGGTTACAGTTGCACTTAAATTATACTTTACACCGTTTTGAATATGTCAGAATTCCACACCTGAATCCTGTGACTTTTTTTTATCCCTCTTTTCTTTTCTTTTCTTTTTTTGTCAATTGTCTGACGATTGTATTGAACGTAGGATATATTTCTCAACCTGGAACGATTAGATGCAGCCGTGATTAGGGCCTTCAGCACAACAGGTCCTTCCTTAGTTGAATAAAACCGTCTGGGAATAACTTAAATGTAATGGAAAATATACATCACATTGGTGGGGCCACAAATCATGTTAAACTACCTGTCTGTCTGTCTATTGCCGGACGCCTCTATCCCGGATGGCATGGTCACAGACAGATCGCCTCCTTGTCGTCCAGTGCTGTGCCGTCAGACTACCTCTTCTCCAACTCACACACCTCTCTCTTGTACCTCTCCATCCCATCCCATCCCTGCCTCTCATCTTCGATCCCCTGTTTGCCTTCCCTCACTCCACTTCACTATCCTGGTCAGTCTGTCATTCCCCATTTTCTCCACATTATTAGTTTGCAGGTAATTCTTCTAATGCTTTTCAGCACATCCACAGATGCATCACCACGTTCCTTCATTTCCCCAGTTTTTTTTCTCCCCATGTTCACACACTTCTATTAATACGGTAGAGAGAGCAAACAGGAAAATCGTAGCCCTCTGACGATCGTGCCTTCTCTCATCATTTATTCTAGGTAACGCCAGACGATTTGTTCAGCTGAGAGAGATTCATAGGAGCCTGAGAGTGTTAATACTGGTATCATTAACCCTCTCATGGTCGGAATGGCTGTTATTCTATTCGAGCCAACGGCAGACGATTTTGTTCAGGTGAGAGAGTCATAGGAACCCTGAGAGTATTAAGATGTAGCAATTAAACAATATCGCTAAGGAGGAGTCTTTTATACCAGTGAGAATAGGCCTCTAAAACTGCATATATATTAAACTTCTACAATCCGATTACGTATTTTTATAACTTACTTCCTACCATCAGACCATTTCGTTCAACAAAGGAATAAATGTTCGTGCTGTAGAGGTTAGATATAGCCTTTAGTAGCCTCTTTAATAAGAGGGACCTGAATAAAATCGTCTGGAAGTGGCATGAATAAACGAAGATTTTACGTCACAGGATAGAAAGGGTTAACTCCTTCACTCCCATGACGTTTTTCAAATTTTACTCTTGTTATCTCCAGATGATTTTATTCAGTTTATTAGAGATTTAATTTTTAATATGAGGTGTTATACGCAGCCTTCATTAATCCCCTCATTGTTAGAGCACTCCCCCACGCTGAATAAAATGCCGGCAGTAGCAAGAATAAAACATCTAAAGACATCGCCGTATCTGAGTTAACTAGTCCTCTAGAGATAAGTGTGTTGCTTCCCTCATAGCTCTCAAATTACGCAACCTGAGTTTAGAGACGCTGGGTGAATCATGAATCAGTCTCACACTATCCCAAACCTGTCTCGCACTACCTGGACCACGAAACTCGACCCTATAGTTTCTTTGAGATTCTGCCTCTCCATCATGTGCATAAACAGCATTCTGGTGCACGAAAGAGTGAACTTGACCTGTGAAATGAAAACGCAGAATGTAGAGAATTGCTTTGGACGGTAAGTTCTGAAGCAGGTGTTGTTCGAACATGTTTGATCTTTCTGCTTCGTTACTGACTACACTCTGTATTGCAGAATGCGGGATGATTACTTCTAGCAAATACAAGTTCATTTAAAAATATAACAGTAAAAAGTAGGAGTTTGCTCACACTTTCGTTCGCTTACCTTTGATAATACGGCCGTCAAAAATATAGCGCAGGTGTCGGGAGGTTGCATGAATCACGACCCAGTCTCACACTAGCAGTAACACGGAACTCGACTCATCTCTCTCGAGCAGCCTCCGCCACGCCCCCGGTCTGTTGTCAGCATCATAACACACGCGCGAGTGATCCTGACCTGTGAAAGTGAGAGTGTCGGTGTGGTGTATTTGGAAGCATACTCGGCCTTCAATCGAGAGGTCCTGGGTTCGATTCCTAGGCCAGCTTTGAGACTTTTGGGCAGTGTATTCTTTGCTTTAACCTGTCCACACCTTGAAATGAAATATGAACCTGGACTGTGAATTCGTTGGCTGTCTGTCGTAGCCGTACTTCTGCGTAAAATTTGGCCTTTGTGAAAACTGAGTGTCTGCGTCAGTGCAACTCTGATCATCCCTAATATTTTAACCTATTCCTTTTTCATCTGTGAAGACAAAAATGCAGATTATTCTCTGCCTGGTTTCTACAAGTATGAATAACAGGTAAGTGCATAAAATCAGCGTCTTAGCAATCATAGGGCTTTGATCTGCAGAAAACCATTACTCATTTTTTTTTTTTACTAGCACATAACCCATCTTTGGCTACACCCCGTTTTCCGCCAGGGATTTTTTCTCGCATTGCCAAATTTTCCCCTTGGACCAATTTTCCCTCTTAGACAAACCTTCTCCCTTGGACCGATTTCTCCCCCCCCCCCTGGTCCTACAGTATATTTCCTCGTGGACATACTGTATTTTCCTGATGACATTTTTTCCTTGTAGGCCTATTTCTTCGTCGTGGACCTATTTCTTCCCCATGAACCCATTTCCCCTACTTCCACAATGAAGCTATTTGTACTCACTGGACCTGTGTACCTACTTGGACCCATTACCCCCATGAACCCAATCCCCATTAACCAATTTTCCCACTGCCCACTCACACACCATGCCCACCCATCTGCCCCCCAACACCCGCCCACCTACTCATCCACCTACTTTCCTACCTACTCACCACACCCACCCTGCTCACCTTGCCTGCCTCACATTTTTCACCTTACCGACTGACCCCATCCTCCCCACTCTGCCCACCTACCCACCCTGCCCATTTAACTCACCTGCCTCGCCTTACCCACTCTGCCCACCTACCCCACTCCACCCACTCTGCCCACCTACCCCACTCCACCCACTCCGCCCACCTACTCCACTCCACCCACTCTGCCTACCCGCCCCACCCACCACTCACCGAGCTCACCCTGCACATCCCACCTACCCCGCTTATCCTGCCCACCCACCCACCCACCCCGCTCACCCTGCCCACCTTGCACACCCTCCCCACCCCACTCACAATCCTGGGTCAAGGTAGACAAACTTAATACCAAACCTTTCTCGTAACTAAGATTTTTTGTTGCAAGAGGAACAGAAGATAGAGATTATTCCGCACTCTCCTTTCCATGTCCTTCCTGCAAATAGAAATCATAGTTACAACAGGGAATGGATTTTAAGTTTGTGAAGTGGACGACCTTGAGCTGCCTTGGGAATATCCTTACTAATAGGCCACCAAATGCAGAGTTAGTGAATGGTCTTTGTAATGGGTGACCTTAAGCAGACTTAGAGACTTTCCTTTCAGCCTTAATGGGTTTGGCAGGAGGGGAATGGGGTGGGGAAGATTGGTGTAGTAAGTGAAAAGAATTTGGTGTGTGAGTCTCGGTGTATGGTGTAGGTTAGGGAAGAAGTTAGAGAAGGTGGGGTGAACAGCGGGTGAAAAGGAGGACAATGGGTGACAGGGGGTGTTTGGTGCAATTTTTTTTACAGGATGTATGAGCCTTGTAGCCTCATCATCTCGCTTGATCTCTCCTAAGCTAAGTGAAATCTTCAGACGTTTCTTAAAATAAAATGCAAGTACATTCTTTTGCTAAAGAGGTTATCAGAGACTTTTCAACCCTTTCATCCCAAAAAGTCTCACTGTAGCTGAATAAAATCTTTTGAAACTATCTAATGTGTGGAACGTTTTCGAGCGAGAGGGACGTGTTCGATTCCAGTAGCTTTTGATGTAAATAATGTTGAACATTGACGTTACTCAAGTTCAACCTTTTCCACTGTAGTTTCACCTTCTGCTTTAGTTGAAGTGATTTTCGTTCTGTTGCGTGATTTTCGCAAAATATCAAACAAGCGCGACGCGACTTGAGACTTTCGGCAAAACTCCATTTCGCGCGCTTTGCGTATAGCGACAGCGGCGTATACAGAAGTAAAATCGGTCCCATAAACTCTCACAAAATCATTGTTTCTGAACTAGTTTTCATCCTTTAAGGGATAGATCATATACTTTTAAAAATGCCCAGTAAATTCCCAGCTTAATCAGTTCAGCTCAATGGCATTTTTTTTTTTTTTATTATGGTAAGTTTTAATGAACCTGTTTGGCATGATCATGTGGGTTTTTCGTGAAGATTTAAAAAGCATAATCCATATCCCAGAGTTCCATATTTCCACAAAATTTGCACTATTAGAGACTACCCTTCACCCTTACCCACCCGCCGACCAAGGGAGCAAAGTTGTAAGCGTTCTTGTGGTGAAGGGGTTAATCCTATGAGCAGACAGTGACCTTGGACCACAGTGATCCTTGGCCTGTGACGCCCCATGCCCCAGCCCATCAGATACGCGGGAGCCGACCCTCTGACACCAGCTTTAGTCCTGTGCCGTAACACCCGCGTATTTTAGGTTGCATTTAGAAGGATCCGTATTGCCTCTTCAATAGCGATTTATTTTGCATATTACGCCTTGACACTCCCTTTTATGTTATTTATTTATTTTTTTTTAAATTATAGTTTACATCAACAGCATGCAACTGGATGCTGAGGTATAATGTACAGAATAAATCGCTAAGGAAGAGGCGTTACGAAATTTCAGCCACAGGGAATGTGGTCCTCAGAGGTGTGGCCAACAGCGGCATTTTCGGTGGCACAGCAATTTCTCAGCACCTTGCCCTTATTGATTTATTTTTGGTTTTGCATATACAACATTATATTTTATGTGCCATACTTACCCCTTTTTTGATACTCTTACTAAAGTGGTTTGTCTCAAGATGAATAAAATCGCCTGGCGTATACCCAGATAGACTACAAAATACATCCTTGTGCTAAAAAGACCATTATCAAAATCGTTCTCACCAGTAACACATCAAAGGATATCAGCACTTGGGTTCCTGTGACTCATTCTTAACTAAATAAAATCGTCTGGAGTCAGGTGAAGGAGAGTATTAGAAGTGTCCCGACCTTGAGAGAGTTAAGGCGTAATGGGCAAAAAATAAATCGCTGAGAAAAAGGTGTTACGGAGTCCCCAAAGATAAGACTGCGACTTACTGTACACTGAATTGGATTGGACGTCCTAAAAAGAAAATAATAATAATAAATAAAACAATAAATAAAAAATCCTAACTTATTATTACCCTGAACCCGTTTCCAAAAAGTTAATTGCTGTTAGAAATAATGTGGTATATATTTTTTCACCTTCAGTCGCTTTAGGTAGATAATAAAGTTCTTGGTGACTGTCTTGGTGGAGATTAGAAATTATCCCCTTCAGTGCCATGACGTACTTTGGGTTTTCGTCTTTGTTCAGTCGATTTTGTTCAGTTTCGTTTCGTTTACAGAGGATCCAACATGTTTGTATATCTCCTTGGCCCATGGCGGCTCTCCACGCTGCTCGATCTCTGGCAGCCTCCCTATTCCGTCCATCTCTGAGGTCACACTCTATGACCTCGTCCCACTATATTTATTTATTTATTTATAATCTGCCTTTCGCAAGTTTTGAAATATAATCGAGTGGTTAATAAAGACCATCTCATTCTTTCAGTTCGAAATGTTTATCTTCAAGAGAGTAAAATCATCTAAAAACAGCAAGACTGAATGCGTAGTTCTGACCCAGGTGAACACAGTGGACTACAGGCTTTAAAAAATTGCCCTTCTCTTGCCGTCCACTGTCTTCCTTTCAGGGGATAGGGAAGTAGTTGAGCCGCCCGTTATATCTATGCCACCTCGTGAAGGCGTCGCTCTCCATCATCACTGAATGGGTTAAGAGAGAGAGAGAGAGAGAGAGAGAGAGAGAGAGAGAGAGAGAGAGAGAGAAGCAAATTAGACACTTGGGAAGAATTTGGAAATACTTGGGTCGAGATTTACTCCCAAACATACGATCATTTCTCTGTTGTAACTCTGATTTTTTTTTTTTTTATAGGAAGAGCGAGAGATGTGGATGGATTGTACAGTCTCCTCTCCTCGTCCTTCCTACGAAAAAAAGAAATACTAACCACAGGAAATTCATTGTAAAATTATGCATCTGTGTCCAGGCTGTTATTTTCCGGATCTAGCATCTCCCTTGTCCATCCTGTAAAGAAAATAATCATAGTTACGATAAGCTGTTGATCTTAAGTCTGTTGGTGAAAACGTCTGCGTGGACAAAGCGGCAGGGGTGGGTCGGGTTGGTGGGGTGGGGGGGGGGGGGTGGGGTGGTGATGTATCGGGGACGTCACAGTCGGCCGCTGCATGTAAAGTATCACGTGATTTATGGAAACTCCGGCAAGGGGTAAGGGGAGGGGAGGGAGGGGAGGACACGGATTTATAAACATTCTTGGGAGTCAGGGAGAAATTCATAAACTTTCTTCACGTTAGGGGGCATACTTATAAACTTTCTTGAACTTAACCCGTTGTTTTTAAATGCATTGTTGTTACAGTTAGTAGTAGTAGTAGAAGTAGTAGTAGTAGCCTAGTAGTAGTGGTAGTAGTAATAGTATCATTACCATTATTATTATTATTATTATTATGATTATTATTGTCATTATCATCATTATTACATTTACTAACGTTTAATCCTTACAGGTAACTCAGAAGGGATCTTTAATAACGAAGGGGTTAACGAGGGCAATACCGAATAACGAAGGGGTTAATGAGGGCAATACCTAATAACGAAGGGGTTAATGAGGGCAATACCTAATAACGAAGGGGGTAACGAGGGCAATACCTGATTACGAAGGGGTTAATGAGGGGCAATACCTAATAACGAAGGGGTTAATGAGGACAATACCTAATAACGAAGGGGTTAATGAGGACAATATTAACCCCTGCAAGTCAAAAAGTCTCTCCAAAGCTGAAAAAAAAAGTCGCCTGAAAGTAGCAAAGAAAAAAACTTTAAAATAAGTCATTGGAATAAAGGGGTTAAGGAACGCAGTCTTCTTTGTAAGGGAGGCTTCACAGAGCTTCTTTCTTAGCGTGACACTTTCTGCATTGCGCTCTATTTTCCCCTCGCATATCACAGATGCAACCTATGTCCATTTTAGAAAGACGTAGACAGCATCGACGCAGAACATACAAAATAAATCGCTAAGGAAAAAATGCTACGAAGTCTTCCAATCCCAAATAGATTAAGACCCTAAGTTGTGTTTACATTTTTTTTTAATTCATCTGTAAAATTTTTCACTTTGAATTATTTTTTTTTAATCCCAAACTTCTGCCAAACACTTGACCACCAAACGAGAGGAAATATTATAGTGAGAAATACGACAAAATAATTTCTGGCAATTTTTCTCTACAATAGACACTGGCTTATCGCAGGAATGGATTAAGCCCTTCCTGTGACGTAATTGTATTCTTGCTACCCCAGACGATTTTGCTCAGCTTAGGAAGGACGTTTTGTAGCGAAGGTGTTCATGAAGGCTGTATCTAAATCCTCTAGTTCGAAAAATCTATAGTAACTTAATAAAACCGTCTGAGAGAAGCAAACGAAAAAGAACATCAGAATGAAGGGGTTAGAATCCTTTATGTATGGGATCCCGGACTGGAGGGGGGGAGGGGGGGGGGGGGGGAGGGAGGGACAGGACAGGGAGGGGGAGGGGAGGGGGAGAGGGGCCGTGGAAGGGGTGAAGGGAAAGGATTTGGGTGCGGGTCGGATAGGGATTGAATTTGAAAGAGACAGACAGGAAAGGGAGACTTGAAATCGGTAGGTTGCTGGTGAGAGCTTTGAAATGGTGTTTGTAAAAGAGGGAGGGAGACAGCGAGGGACCAGGGAGCTGATTTCTTCTCCTCCTCCTCCTCCTCTTCCTCTTCTTCTTCTTCTTCTTCTTCTTCTTCTTCCCTACCGAGGAGTAGGAGGAATAAGGAGAGCCCTAAAATGATGGAAAGTATGTTGCAGTTTGTTTGTTGTCCCATGTGTGTGTGTGTGTGTATGTGTGTATTCATGTTCGTGATTATTTGTGTTTTTTGTGCTTGTGTTTGTGTATGCAGTTAACCCCTGCAGTATGAAAACGTACGTATTTCTCATATCGGTAGTGCCATAAGCAAACTATTTTTTTTTTTTAACTTAGGAAGAAAGTCTTAATGAAAAGGTTGGTAAAGGCCATATCAACTCCGTTCACTTGTTAAATTCTTCTTGTCAACCAAATGAACTCCTCTGCAGGTAACAAAAATGAAAAAATATGTCATGGAACAGAAATGGCTTGAGGTACGGAGAATCACAGAATGGTAAGATATGCAGTAGTTTCCTTGCTGTCATATGTGTGTGTGTGAATGCTGCATAGAAGGGATAACGATAACAGAAAGATTTTGTGTGTCTTTTGCGTGATGTGTGTGAATGCAGTACCGGTAAACATTTTGGCGTCGAATTGTCTACTTTATATTAAATCTCTTTTAACATCAGGTGATTCTACAAGGATCAAAGAAGCTAAAAATCACCAAAACTGTCAGTAATTATAGCAAAGTAACGTTGTGGTAGAGAATAATGAATTTTATATTCTACTGTATCTTTAGACGATTTTATTGAGCTTATGAAAACTTACCAGAGCCAAAGCTTTGTCCTTATTGTAGCTCACGACAGACGATTTGATTCAACCTTTTACCCTTACCTTACCTTACCTTGCAGTAAAATCTCATCACAGTCAAAGCTCAACTTGTTCCTATCGTGAAAATGATGAATAGGAAGAAGAAGAGGAATTAACATCAACATTATAGTAAGAAGTTGCATTGCTAGTTTCTTTTTTTATTACTTGCTGTTGAAGAAGAAAAAAAAAATCTTTCCTTCTTCATTTCTCCGTCGCTGATCTTGAAAAGTTGACAGTGCAGCCAGTGGACAAAGGCGAGGAGACCCAGGGAGGGTGGGTGGGTGGATGAAGGGTATGCCAGGGAGGTATGGGAGGAGGTAGTGAGCTGGGGCAGGGTGGTGGGTTTGCAGTGAGGCGGAGCTGGGGTGGTGCTGGTGGAACTGCAGAGAGGTGGAGTTGGGGTGGTGCTGGTGGGGTTGTGCTGGTAGGGTTGGGTAGGCGGGATTGAGTTAGTGGGCTGGGTAGGAAGGGATTGCAGTGACGTTGTGTTGAGTGGGTGAGAGGTGGGGTTGGAAAAGTGGGGTTGCAGCGAGATGAGATAGGGTAGGTGGGGTTTGGATGGTGGGAATCAAGCGAAATAGAGATGAGTTGGTTGAAAGATCTTGCTGAAAAAAAAGGAAAGATTCCAGTATGACGTGGACTAAAGAGACTGATAGGGGAATTTTGTAGCTGTGTGTTGTTCAGATGTGGTGATCACTATACAGGTCCAAGGAGTCTATTTCCTTCATCTTAGACAGTTCTCAGTGCATCTCTTCCTTACAAGTAGGAGACTATTTTCTTAGGCTGTATGACACGTTGATATCTTTGTGTGTTATTTATGCAAGCCATGTCTGTGCTAATTCCCCTTATATATTGATAGATAGATTGATAGATATAGAGGAGACAGGGATGCTATGTACAGAATAGACTGCTTAGGAAGAGGTGTTAAGAAACATCCCAACAGTACAGGAGTGTGTGCCAAGGTCTCCGAGGACTGCAGATTTAACCAACATGCTGGTGAATGTAAGCCTGAAATATATGGCGCCAGGAAGGAAAGAGTGGCCGCATCTTGTATCCCTTCAGTGAGAGGACGCTATACTGTATTTGTTGTATCATTACATTCTTTCTTATGTTGGCGTATTCTCGCACCATGTCGGCCCATACAGACGAAATAATTATACTTATTCTGATGCAAACATAACCAGTACATGACTTAGTTTAACATGTAGCATTAACAGCTGAGGTACCCTTTTTCGATTAGTGCTTGACTAGTATGGGAAAGTTTAATTCTGGCTCTCAATCTCCATTTTTTAAGAATTTCTGGTCCTGATGTGGACCACGTGTGGACTGACGAAAGAGGGACTTCAGAACTTAAGGGAATCAGCTTTACACATTCCAAAAAAACTTAAGGGAATCAGCTTTACACATTCCAAAGTTACCAACGTAAAAAGCTTAATATTCCGTAGGAAAGAACTCAATGTGATGTATAGTTACTTTAAATACTCCTTTTACGTTGTTTAGAAACTGCCAAAATCTAAATGATATGATGCTAGATTAATTGGTAATATTTTTAAAATTTGGACTGGCTTTAATCTTGTTTCTGAAGTTCGCGCGTGTAAAATGGGTATTGAAAGCAACTGTACTTCGTTGTGGTCCAGGAGAACGCAGTGTCGCCCACCTCCTTCTCCTTGCTTGTTACGTTGATTATGAAGGTGTTTGTGTTTCTTCAT